>JASXTE010000419.1:0-47755 GCA_030280995.1 Hemileia vastatrix
AGAAGAAAAATAAAAAAAAAAAAATAAAAAAAAAAGAAAAGAAAAATATCCCCTAACCCTAACCCTAACCCTAACCCTAACCCTAACCCTAACCCTAGCCCTAACCCTAACCCTAACCCTAACCCTAACCCTAACCCTAATTCCAATTCCAACTCTTCTTCAATCGAAGACGAATCAGAAGATGAACTCAATCTCCTATTAGCAAATCCAATTGGCTATGATCCAACCTCTGACAACAATCCACTTCTCTTTTCGAACTATCTGCCCGAGTTTGAACAACTCTTCTCATCTCCGTTGACCAGTGCTCCGATCCTTCAAAGCTCAGAACCAATTGAACCATCGCCATCGAATCCATCCGAGTCGTCGTCATCCGAGGATCAACCAGCAGCATTCGCTTTCAAAGGAGAGAAAGAGATCGTTCTCATCAGCATTCTCTTTCCTCCGGATGAAATTCGAATCTCAGCAAAGGAACGTCTCAATTGCGCTCATGCTGTCGTCAACTCTCAAATCTTAGCTGCTTCCTCTGGAAAGATTCTCACCAACAACACTCAAATCATCGACGACGACATAACTCACCCAGTGGAGGATTTGGTCTTCGTAGCTCCAAAGAACTACAAGATGGCGATGAAGTCTGGTTCCAAAGTCTTTTGGATTGGAGCAATGGGAGAAGAGATCAAGTCTCTGATCGAACAAAAGGTCTATACCCTTGTCGGACGACCTCCTGGAGTAAAGGTTCTTGGTAGTCAATGGGTCTATGCATACAAACTCGATGCAGCCCGAAAGGAGATTCTCAGATACAAGGCTCGGATCGTAGCTCGAGGAGATCAAGAAATCTATGGAGTTCATTACCATGAGACTTTCTCTCCTGCAGCTCGTCAACAAACGGTCAGAGCCTTCCTCTCCTGGAGTCGTCATCATGGTCAATACATTCGCCAATACGATGTCAAAACTGCATTCCTCAATGCACGACTCAACAAAGAAATCTACATCGAACCTCCTCCTGGTCAAGCTAGAGACAAAGCGAATGGAAAGGTCTGGAAACTCAACCGAGCTCTTTACGGTCTCAAACAAGCTGGAAGAGCATGGTATGAGGAACTCTCGAAGGTACTTCTCTCTCTTGGATCCAAGAAGCTAGCTTTCGAACCTTGCGTCTTCACTAGACAAGGTGTCAAAGGAAAGGTAGATGCATCCATCGCAGTCTACGTCGACGACATGCTCATCTCAACAGTCAACGAAGATGATCATCTCCAAATCGAAAAGGAACTTAGCAAATACACTCTCACCAATGGTGAACCAGTGAGTCTAATGCTAGGAGTCGACATTCGCTACGATCCAAAGGAGAAGACATGTGCTTTCAATCAGAAAGGGCACATCGAGGAGATTTCCAGAGCCTTTGGAATCGATGAGAATTTCTCAAAGAAACAGAAGACTCCTCATCAAACCGATCAATTCTCCAAGAGGACAGGTTCAACCGCTACTTCTGCAGAGATTCAAGAATATGCTTCTATCATTGGTTCCGCAATGTGGGTCGCTCAATGCACTCGTCCAGACATTGCTTTCGCCGTCAGCTCTCTCTCTCGATTCCTCAACAACCCAAGTCAAGAGCACATCAACGCTGCCAAACGAGTCATCGGATACCTCTACAACACTAGGAATTCCACTCTCTTCTACTCTGGTAGCTCCATCAAGCTCTTGAAAGGTTGGTGCGACTCTGATTTTGCGGGGAATCCACACAATCGAAGAAGTACCACTGGCTACGTCTTTTCAATCAATGGTGACGTTGTCTCTTGGAATTCCAGACTTCAACCTACGGTCTGTCTCTCTACTGTCGAAGCTGAGTATGTTGCAATCGCTCAAGCCTCTAGAGAATACCTTTGGCTTCGCAGTTTCTTGGAGGAAATGAACGGATCGATCTCTACTTCTTTCTCTCAAGAACAATCCCTCGAAACTCCAGACTTCCTTCAACACTCTCCAATCCACACTTCTATTCGAATGGAGGAAAACAATCATGAGTATCTTCAGACTGAGAAAGGGAAGCTTGGGATTTATGATGGTCTTCTTCATTCTGATTCTCTAGGTGCCGTTGCTCTCACGAAAAATCCTCAAGGTCACAAGAGAACCAAGCATATCGACATCAGACATCACTTCATCAGAGAGTTAGTAGAGAGTGGGATCCTTCAAGTTCAAGCAATCGCTGGAGCTGAGAACAAAGCCGACTTATTCACCAAAGGTCTTCGATTCGACAAGATCTTTCAGTTCAAGAGTCAAGTTGGATTGGTGGAATCTCTCAAGTGGTGAACGTAGTATCAATCCAATTCACTAAATCTTGAGTGGAGGTGTTAAAATTCTAGCGAATTTGGCTTCAAGATGCAAGATTCAGTCAATTTGTCTTCTCACTTCTATTTCGATTCTTTTTCCATTTCCTTAGTTAGTTCACAATGTTCATTTTTTTTCCTTTTGATTGTTTTATCTTTGTCTTTCTTTTCATTGTATCCTTTCCGTTGTTCGAGTTGTTTCCACCACAGTCGACTACCCCCGAGCCTTGGCGTTTGTCTTTGCCATTTTCTTCACTCGTCCAACTCTTCCTTCTTCTTCTCCTTGAACTTCAACTACTTACTTACTCAACTTTCTCTATTCTTTCTAAAGGTCTGAATATAGGGAAGAGTATCAAGTAACGAAGTATCCTAGAGTTATCCATTGCATTCAATCCAATCCAAAGGAGCAACTAGCTTTCATTGAATCGAATTCATCCACTCCTTCGAAGAGCAAACACTCATTTCATCTGAACGAAGAGGTTGATTGATAGACAGATTGAAAACGATCTGAAGGTGAAGTGAATGGATGAAATTCTAGGTTGAGACTCTCAATTGAAGTCTGATGATGATTGAAGTTGAAAGTCTGAAGGGATCAGTGGATGATCAATGAAGATGAAAGCTTGTACTAGTCTTTTGATTAGTCTTATGATGAGAGATGAAGTTGAAAGAAAAAGAGAGAGGAGATGAAATTGAAAAAGAGAGGTGGAATGAAGATTGAAATGGGAGAAATTGAAAAGGTGAAGAAGAATGAAGATTGAAAAAGATTTGAAGTTGAAGAAGAGATGAAAAAGGTGTGAAAAAGATTGAAAAGGATTGAAAGGAGAGATTGAAAGAAGAAGAAGAAGAAAAGACTCTAGAAGATTGAGTTTGAGGTTGAAGAGGTTTGAAGATTGAAGATTGATTTGAAGGAGATTGGTGAAGATTTAGAGATTGAAAAGTATTTAAAGGGGTAAGGGGAAGAAAAAGAAAAGAGAGAAAGAGGCGAGAACAAAGAAAGAATAATGAAAGTGAGAAAGTTTTTTTTTTGTTTTTTTTTTTTTTTTTTTTTTTTTTTTTTTTTTTTTTTTTACTTTACGCAACAAAGAGACAGATAAAAGAGTGTGAGAGAGAAAAAGAGAACAAAAGAGTGTGGGGTATGATGAAGAACATCAAAAATAGAACAGAGTGAAGAGACAACAGAAAAGGGAATTTAAATAAAGGCAAGAAACTTGAAGAAAGGAATTGAAGATTGAAGATGAGATGTCTCTTGAATCTTGGAATGTTCTGATTTTCTCTCTAGTCTCTTGATCGACAGTTGAGACTGAGAAGGACTGAGAGATAATGATGATCATCTGAGGTCTCTTTGTGTGTTGATCTGTTATTAGATTGACTAGAGGAACTCAGACTGACTTTTTCTGCTTTTGCAGAAGATGCTGAGAGTGTCAAAAGTGAGGATGATGCTATTAACAAGTGGGAAGCTGCTCAATGAACTTTGTTGAGACTCACCACTGACCTCCTTCTGAGTATGGTTTGCATATGCGGATGAGTTGTGTGCTCAGGCTGATCAGATTCCTATGGGCTTCAAGAGATTCAAAGACAAGTGCAGAGGCAAGTGTTAGGGAGTGGAAGCAGAGATGACAAAGCTGCTCATCACTCACAGCAGAATGCCTCTTTGATCTCCTAAGTCTGGTTCCTGCTTTGCTTGATGCAGCAGAAATCTGACCTCTGCTACTACTTGAAGTTGAGCCAAACCTTACTCTCTTGCTCATCAAAGTTTTGTGAGGTGATGTTGGTGAAGCGAGAAGGAAACAGGTGCTTCAAGAATGTGATGAAGCTAGAGTGGAAATTGGAGAGGATGAAACTCAGGAACAAGGCTTGGCTTTAGCAATTGCAGTGGACCAATGACATGATTCCTCTGCATGTCACTCAACCACTTGCAAGAAATGATCTGTATCATGAAGTGTCTGGATCACTTCTTATTGAATCTGTACAGCAAACCAGAGTTGAGGTGACTGTTAGAATCTCAGATTTAAATTCGTTTCACTTCGAGTACACGGGTAAAAATGACAAAGGTTGGAAAGAGGTTGAGGGGAAAAGTTTCTCTCAAAATCTTGTTTGAAATTTTGCTGAAATCTGACTCAAAGCTTCTTGACAAGTTTTTTGCTCAAGCTTTGTAGGAGGATGTCGCAAAGCTTTATGAAACCTTTCTGAAGAAAGCTTGCTTGCTTGGGAAAGCTTTATTCAAGCTTCCTTGGAAAGCTCTGACAAAGATTTGGCTCAGAAGCTTTTTGAAAGCTTTCAAAAAAGGGTCCAGAAAGGTTTTTTGAAGCTTTTGTAAAGAGCATCATGTTTCTTCACAGACAAAGGCAAAAGAGACTCAAAAAGAGCATGAAGGGAAGCTGGATTGACTGGAAATGCTTCAAAGAACTTGGTCAGTGATAGAAGATCAAAATTGAAAAGATTGAGGAAGTGAACAAGGACTCTCAAACATCTACTTTGTCAAGCTCTTCAAAAGACAGAAAATGACTCAGTAAATATCTGTTCTCAACTACAACATCAACTCAAACAGTTTCTTGCAAACAAATGTCAGCGTTCAACTTTTCTTTTCTTCTTTTGTTCCTAACATTCAAATCTACTACTAACTATCATCTACAGACGCTTACGTCCTGAGTATTCAAGCAATGGTGGCCGTTTTCATTCGAAGATGTCAAGAGACCACTCAAATCAGCTCCACATACTGTGTCTGCCTCCCTATGTCTCACTTCTTTTCTCTCCTTGCTCAAAACTTTGTATAACCTACAATGGGTACTTGCTGACAGCTCTACCAAGTTTGGACCGATTCCACAAACAAGTGTCTTTGAAAGACGTCTCGTGGAGTAAGTGGACCCTTCGGCTTTTCAATAGCCACAACTGGATCTCTCTGCATCACTTTGGGCTCTATTTTGTTGCTCAATACAGATCTTGATAGTCAATGGTGGAATGTGCTGTCTCCAAAGAAGTAAGTATCCTCAGAACATTTGAGGAGACCCAAAGAGTCAAAATGATAGGCAAGGCAAAGGAGACAATCAAAAGTGATGAGCTCACCGGTTTCCTTTCCTTTAATTCTTTATTGATTCTCTTTCAACAATGAAATCAAGGATGGGAACTCATCATCACTTACTCTATCTGCAAATCCATAATCTAGTTTTCTCTGTTGGACTCTTGGCAAGCGTTTGAGCTGGTCATCATCTAAGAGTCTCTAGAAAAGCTGAATGTATGCCTTGTGAACTCTTAACTTTCTGAGTTTCTTTTGCGAATCACTCTTGAAAGCATTTCTTCAGATCCTAACCCCATCTTGACTCTTTCTTTTCTGTTGAATCTTTTCCACAGGTCTATCTCTTTGGCTTTCCCATCAGATCTCGACTTCTCTCCTTCACCGATGTCATTCTTTCAACCTTGCCTTTCTCCTCTGGATTCATTCTGAATGTAGTTTATATACTTAATATCAATACAATTCTATATTTCAACTTCTGTTCTGAGTTTGATTGAGAGGGATAGAGAGCTTCCGTTTCTCTTACTGAACCTTTCAATGAAAGCTTTACTCAAGCTTGGAAGAAGCTTTATTGAAGCTCCTTGCAAGCTTTGTTGAAAAGGTTGAGAACAAGATTTCTTGAAAAGTCAGAAAAAATTCTAGAAAGGCCATTTTTCAAAGCTTTTTCAAAGCTTCCAGAAACCTTCAACTGGAAGCTTTGTAAGCTGGGTTGGTTTTACCCGTGTATTGATCTATCTTTTGTCATCATCTATGCTTTCTCTTTTATCTATGCTTTCCCTTCTTTGTCTCTTCTTTCTAACCCTTTTCTATCACATCTATCATTCATTATCCCCTTCCCCACTTTTACGCCATTGTTTCCCGTTGACTTGACCTTTGTCATCAGTTTCACTTTAGGTTGAGCATCACCCCCATTCATCCAAATTTCCCTCCTGCCCTTTTCTCCATTCTCTCACACTGTTGATTGTGCTCTCCTTGAACTTTGACTGCTTTACTTAACTTGCTAACTTTGCTCTAAAAAGGCGAAAAGTATCTAAATGTAAAAGTCAATCAATTGCTGTCCAAACAACCCAAACAAAACCAATCTCAGAACAATCTTGTTGAATATCTCTTCTCTATCCCTGGAAAAGAGGTTGTCCTATCTCTTGAAGCTCAGATCTTGAAGGAGTGACTTACCTGTGACTCAAACTCAGACATTGGAAAGTTGAGAGCTGAAAGTAGAACTAGATCTTGTTCAATTGTTCCATCCTGCATCTCTGGGCATTCTGAGCATCTAAATTTAAGAGCTCAAGATCAAGATCAAGAGAAGCAGTTGCTAATTGTTGTTGTTGAGATCTTCACAAAAGGTGTCTGAGGACATGGAATCCAAAGAAAGAAAAGTTGTTAGAAGCTTTTGTGATAAGCTTGTTTGAAACATGCAAAATGCTTTGATTTTTTGCAAATTTTGGGGAACTCTTGTCCAAACTCTTCCCAAATGTTTACATGAAAGCTTTGACGGAACAATAACATTTCTCCAGAGATTGTATCCTTCTACCTTCCTCAGGTCTTTGAGAGCTACATGTGGATTGAGTGAACCTGTCCAACCCAAACAATCTCTATTACTACACCTTCCAAAAGGGTTCGGTTCAAGCTTCTTCATCAAAATTCAGATTCAAATTCTCTTGAGACCATGAGGACCGCGGATTGGTAGCCTACTGTCCTTTGAGTCTGAAAACCAGTCCTTGTCTCAAAAGTGATACTTCAACTTGGAGCTATGGCCTACCCACAAACCTTCAAGCAGAACAGGGCACACATGTCTAGAGTGAGAAAAAGAATAAAAATACAGTGACGAAACAATGAGATACACAGCATCAAGTCTCAAGATATTTGTCCCAGAAATCTTTGGTTCCATTATTTGGAGCTCTGGCTTTCTCTGGAATTCCAAGCAAAGCACAGACAAGATTGTAGATCTCGAGGTTTGGGAAAGCTTTGATAGCACTCCTTCCTTTGTCCGTTCCGCTCTGCTTGAATGAGGGACCTGAGGCTACAAAGATTGCCGCCATTTCAGGAGAAGATACACTGTAGCCGTGATTCCTGAAGGGTAGAGAGAGAGAGAGAGAGAAATGACAAGGAATGGCTGCACTCAGGATTGAGTCCAGGATATGAGGAAAGAAAGGGACACCAGAAGAAAAACTGACCCTAGAGGTTGATAGACACCATCTATTGAATGAATTCTCATCTCCTCTTCATTTGTGAAGCTCCAACCAGTTTCTGGAATCAAGAGTAGCTCAGCAAGACGAGAGGACTTCTTCCATCCCCAGCTTTCAGGGATCTCCTCTTTTCTGTAGACTTGGAAAGCTTTACCATCTCCACTACCGTGAGACTTTGAAGCTTCTCTCAAGATCCTCTCTGCAGTTTCTAATCTCTTTTTGCCAAGTTCTGCACCTCCCTCAAAGTGCAAACCAACGTTTGGCCAAATGTCTTGAGATTGAATTTGAGAGAAAAGTTCTGAGCCCAGTACTTTGTCAAGATACACAAGACGGGAGGTTGAAGTGTCAGTCATTCCATGATCAGAAACTATGATTAGATCCATAATTTGGGAGAGGTTTCTTGATCCAATGAGATCCGAAAGAGAAGCAATGAATAGATCAACTCTTGATAGAGCATCATCTACTGAATTCGAACCAGATTTGTGACCTAATTGATCTACATCTGGAACATAAGTACAGATCAATTGAGGTCTTTTCTCAATCTCTAAATCCAACCAATCAGAAATCTGATTGTATCTGTCTTTCAACTTCCATTGAGGTTCATACTTTTGAAAGAAAGATGGCCTGTCTCCTCCCGAGGTTACTGGAGGACCTGGCCATGCAATGATAGAGGAAGGGACTGTAAGAGAAAAGGACAAGGTGAGAAGAAGATCTGGCAGAAAGCAACGGGGAGATGTAGAGGCAACCAGACTCACCTCCGGCTCTTTCTGCTGCAGCCCAGATTGGTTGACCTTTCCACCATCTAGGATCCCAAGATCTAGTAGGATCAGTATAGTGGAAAGACTTTCCAGCCAAAGGTGCATCGCTTCCATCAGTGTTCTCTGGAAGATAGAAGTTATTTCCAATGATGCCATGATCTTCTGCATTGAGACCCGTGAGAATAGACCAGTGATTGGGAAAGGTCAAAGTTGGAAAGACAGGAATCATGGATTCTGCCAGAAGAGATCCAACTTGATGGCTATCGGAAGAAGAAGAAGAAGAAGTTGAAGGCATTCCCAAGTTGAAAAGGTTTGGCATCTTCCGTCGAGTGAGATAAGAAGGCCTGACACCATCAAGAGAGATGAGTAGGACGGTCTTTCTCCAAGGATGATTTCCATTTGACAATTCTTTGGAAGGCAAGAGAGAAGTGGCTAGAAGAGAGGGATCCGATGGAGGATTGAAAGATGAACTGGGTAGTAAAGATGAAGAGGATGGACGATGAAAGACTGCTCTGAAGGTAGAGAGGATGGAACAAGAGGCAAAGATGAATCCGAAGAAGGAAAAAAAGAGGATCCGAGAGTTGAAGAAAGAAGGATCCTGGGAGGTTAACAAAGCAAGTAAACGCAGAGAAGTCAGGGATTAGATCATTAGAAAGAACCACTTGCAATCTTTACCTCTCTTTTTCCCTCTCCACTCTCCTTCATTTGCCCCTCTACCTGATGCGAAGTAGGTAGCAATAGTCTACTCACATTACGAAAACCATTCTCGTCGTTTCCTTTGCTCGATTTCGAGGAGTGGTCTGCACTCATTCTACCAAATCTTCTCCTTGTCAATCCTTCTCTCTCTCTTTCGCTTTGTGAAGTAGGCGAACAAGCCTGATCCGCGATGGCTTGACCATGACCAGCACTAAAATTGTAAGGCTCAGAGTCTAATAGTGGAAGCCGAGGTAGTGAATGAGTTTCTTCATCGTCTTGATCATCTTGTTGAACTCGTTGGACCATTCTGTCTGCTGCATTCGACTCGACTCGACTGTGATGCTTAGCTGCTTTGAAGTAAGATTAGATTCCAATTAGATTTGCATGTGTGCAAGATGAAAGCGTTTGAAAGTCATCAAATTGGTTTGACTGTACTGATGACTTGTCGATCGAGAATTAATAAGATTCAATATTCTTCTTTCTCTTACAACTGTCGCTGTCACCACCAACATCGACACATTACCACTTCTTACACAATGTTGTCTCGTTCGTCTTCAATTGTTCGTTCATCATCATCAATAACAATAACAAGATCATCGTCAGCAGTCTCAGTCTCAATCCGCAACTTGTCTCTCTCCTCTCGCCGATTCCAAGCTCCCAAACCAGCGACAACTCTTCCCTTTGCCCAAATCATAGCGGACACTGTGCCTCCAACAAACATCAAAGATCAACTAAATCGATTCCCACAACATCCTCTCTTACAATTCTTCAACTCTGTACCCGAAAGCGCAACTCTACCCGAAGCACAACGTAAGAGTGACGATGATTCTACTCCCGAATTGAGAATCCCTTCTTCCTTTTCTAGATACGATACAAGCAAGATTGTGTCCGCTTCAAGCAGGAGTTGGTTGGCTCCAGAACTCAGGTTGAAGAGTAGTCACGAATTGCATGTTCTCTGGTACGTCTTGCTCATCGAAAGGAATCGATTGGCTACCAGTTGGGATGAGGTAGCAAGAGTAGGAGCTAGGAATTTGGCAAAGAGGAGCGGAGAGAACCTCAGCTCTAGGAATCATAGAGTGAGTAAAGGAATCGAGTCACTAGAGTATATGCGCAAGGAAGGATGCGTTGGATCAGGAGAAGCAAGCAAGGAAGGACCTAGGAAGAAAGAAAGAGAGAGAGAGAAAGAAAGAGCCCAGATAGATCTTCAAAGATCAGTCTCTTTTGTTTCTCTCTCTTTTACAACGAGCTCTGCAATCTTAAAAGATGCGATCAAATGGGCCTGGGAAAGTTGGTAATTTGGAACGACCTCTACGAGGCTACAATGAGAGCAGGATGCCTTCAAGAAGAAGGAAGCTCTCTCGAAGTCAAAAGGTTCGATTATATGCAAGGCCTATCCAATGAAATCATTTGCTCGAGAGCTCTTCTATCAATCTACCGAATCGAATCATTAGCAGGAGGAGAGGATCAATTAACAATCAGCAACAGCCAATCTCATGAAAGAGCTAACCAATTTTCTCTTGTCTATCTTCCATCTCGATCTTCTCCATCTCTCCCCTCAAAACAGGTCAGAAAGTCAATGGCAAGAATCAAATTCGTTCTCAACGAACGTAGATTAGCTTTGATCGAGGCTCAGAAGGCTGTTCGATCCACTGAGGGATCTTCTGCCTCTGCTTCTGGAGAGGAATCTCTGTGGGAAGACATTACCGAAGAGATGGATGGAGGAGGATCCAAAAGGCAGTGAGGGGAGACGCTTTCTATTAGATATCTCCGAAAGAAAAAGTGGTCTTGGTCCGCTCCGAGCTTCGAGGTGATGGAGCTTCGCAGTTGGTGCTTTTTTGCTTTCTCTAATTCATTTCAAAATCTCCTAGGTTTGTGCAACCTTTCTGTATTATCATTGCTCAAATAAGAATAAAACTGTCTGTTTCAATCTTCAAAAGGTTTTCTTGACACATTCAGGTGCTATCTCGGATCGTCGAGCTCTTTCGAGATTAAACATGCGTGAGTGAGCTTGAGCCCAAGAAGAAGCTGATCTCTCTTTTGAGCCGGGAGCTCTAATGGAAGCTATCTTCATACAAGGTCTGAAGCGAAAGGTCACAGATACAACAGTCAGAGACTCAAAAGATTGGAAAGACTTGAAAAAGAATGCGATTGCTAACGATAGACGAAAGAAGATAGACGGAGAAGGGATACAGTGTAAATTTTTTGAGACCAACAATGGCCTTGAAAGGACGAGCCAATAAAGAAGATCCAAGACGATAACAGTGACGAGAAAACCCAAAGAGAAGAGAAAAGGAATGTGGGAAAGAAGTCTAGGATCCGAAAGGGAAGGGAACTAATAAGTAGAGACTGATGCTTGATTGAATCTCGTCGAGACAAGAGACGGTAATGGAATCTCAAGAGGACGAATCTCAGTTCCAGGTCTTGGTGTACAAGTTAGAGTTTGTGACGTAGTAGCTACCTTGACCGTAATTGGTGTCTGCTCCACTGGGGTGAGCAGCGCTGCTGAAGAGAGCGCAGGTTGGCTTGTCATTGCCGTTAGCTTGGGACCATCCTTGCCATAGGTTGGCGTAAGAGCAGCCTGCGGAAAATAATCAGAGTGGCAAGATGATTGAGTCAGTGAGAGTCAAGTGAAGGAGGCATCGCTCGAAATGAAGGCGAATCGAGCTCGTCGTCTGTTGACGAAAGGTTACTTTCGCTTTCGACCTTCTCTTTTGATAAAGCATCCGCACTCACCTGAAGTTTTGTCACAAGCATTAGCACAAGCTGAAGGATCGTAGGCGTAACCGATGTCAGAGGTTCCCAAATAACCTCCAGCAGCATTGGCGTCGATGGCACCTTTTAAGTCAGTGACAGAGTAAGCGCTTCCACGTTGTTGAATTTGAGACCATTCGATTCTGGTGAGTTGACCATATCCTTGATCTTGACCTCCTTTGTTGGTTGCATCTGCTGCAGTGTGTCTTTGGCTGAAGAGAGAACACTTGTAAACAGGGTTGGAAGAGCTAGTGGTTCCGAATTCTCTGAAGATGTTGAAGGATTGACAGTTTCCTGGATCAGAGGTACAGTAGTTACGGCAAGAAGAAATGTCGTATCCATTGAGTTGGTGGTTGGTGAGGTAGTCTGCGATCGAGAGAGTGGATAGGACAAAGAGCGGACGAAACGAAGATACGTCAATAGAGAGCAATCTTGGAGTTAAACACGTTGAACCTTCAACGATGGTGTTTGTTGAAGCACTCACCAGAGGCTGAAACAGCAGCATTCAATCCATCTACGATTTGAGAGTAAGCTGTAACGGTCGAATCTCTCTTGATGGTGGCTGGAGCAGCAGAAGCGGCACCGAGAAGGGTGGCAGCGATGATGAAAGACTTCATTTTGGATCGACTTGAGTTTTGAAATGGAAGAGAGGGAGGCTAGGGCTCGGTTAGAGAGAAAAGGGTGGAAGAGTTGGGTTGAGAAGGAGGAGAATTATATCAAGGGATGAAAATTACTCTCGCTTTTTATATACCCTTTCGATGCAAGGACGGGACGCTTTCTTCGGACATTAGAGCTCAGCAAGGGGTGCCATACGTGTCTACTTTTCAGACTGCGTTTGTTTGGTTCTAGATTATCTGGAACATCAAATATAGCCATGGACGTATGTAGGCGGGACCGACTCGAGAAACGAGAGAGCTTGTCCCGAACAGAGTGGTTTGGATTTTGAAATCAGTTCTTTTTCTCTTCTTGTGCAGAGAGACCCGAAAAAGAAGCCGAGGGATCGACAGCGCTGTTTGGAAGGTCGGCAAAAAGTAAGCCTGCTTTGGATTCTTGTCACCGAAGACGATGCACGAATTGCCAGAAGAAGAAGGGTGGAGCGATGGAGAGTGTAGAGTTTCGTGCTTTACTCACTCGTACTCTTCGCTCGACGTTTCTTTGCAAGATTGATCATAGAATGCCCTTTCTTCTTCGAATGTAAAGGCGCTTTTGAGAAGTGAGAAGGTGTTACGGGTGCAAGACGAGCTCGACGAGTTCGAAGAAAAAAGTTGAGCCCCAACTTGCTTGAACTCCGCTCGTCGTTCCTGAGCAAGCAAACAAACAAACCCGAAACATGTGGCGATCGCTTTTTTTGTCTTACATCATCCCGTCTGTGATAGCAGAGATAATGACATGTTTATCCATGTGCGTACATTGATTATGCATGATTCAGAGAGACAAAATTGAGCGCTGAGCGTCGAGGATGGGCGAGGCAAAATTCTTCGTCTGACTCAACTTGTCGCAAATAATGGGACAACATTGCTTTCGAGAGATAAGACTGGGATAGTTCATCAGTTTTCTTGCTCGCTATGTATCTAATCGATAACGATTGGTGAGCTTTCGACTTTAGAGGATGAAAGCAGAAGGATTTTTTTCTTCTCTTCTCGAATCCGACCAACACCACACCTGTATACGATAAGAAAAAGCCATCGAGATTTAGTGAATCTGTTTTACAAGTGTGCACATTTACAAGGTCAAACTCAAAGTATTTACACCGCTGATCTAGTCTTCATTTTCTTCATCCATTTCGTTTTCATCTTCATCTCTTTCTCCTTCAGCAGCAGCCACTTTCTTTCCAGTCGAAGCATCTCCAGCGCTGTTCTGATCCATGTAGAGCTTGGCCAGTTGTTTGGGAGTTGTGGAATCAAGAGGACCCTAAAGAAAAATGAAAGGGAAGCGAAGGTGGTTAGATCAGGCGAACAGAGGACGAGGCGAAGAAGATCTCGAACACTCACCTTATCGTCTCTCTTCTTGAGGAAACGAGGGAATCTCATAGAAAGACCTCTTTCAGCCGAGACCAAACCCTGAGCAGCCGTGTAATTTGGTGACAGCGTGATGTCAGCTCCTCGAACCTGAGGGAGAAGATCGACGAAGAGTTCAAATGAAGGTGAGCAAGAGCAAGAACGACTCGAGGAATCTTTTTTCAAGGTGAACTCACCTCCCAGCACTCTACCGGCTCGAACCAAACGTCTGGAAGCAATCCACCAGTCTCGTAAGATTGACGACAAGGTTGAGACCTTGCGTCGTAACAGGTTTCACTTCCTTCTACGAAGCGTTCGAATCTGAGAGACTTGTACTCTGCATCAGTAAAGCCTGAGATACACTTGCAGACGGCTTGATAGACTCCAGATTCTTCGTCATAGACAGCCAGTAGGATCGGAGACCACCAAGCAGCTTTTCTTCCCATTCCGTGCCAAGCTCCGATGGGTACTGAGAGAAAGCAAGCATAGGATGATGATGACGACGAGAGGGATCGAAAATCAGTCACAGCACAAAGCAACAGAAGCCGGCGTTTCTTTTCAGAAGACTCACCCAAATCGAGACTGTCTCCAATTCCATCCACGTAATCTTTCTTGACTTTCAACCAACTTTCACATCTCTTGTCAGGTTCGTAAGTCGATAGAAGAGCTTTCCCTCTACCATTGACACCTTTTCCTATCTCGATCTCTTGGACTGCAGGAGCTACGCCATCTTCTTCCATTTGCATTTCTTCTCCAACGACATCTTCTAGCTTTTCCAACTTGAATTCGCTCTGATATTGGTGGTCTTCGTTTTCCTTGTCTTTGGAAGAAGAAGAGGAGCTCTTGCTCACTTTGACGTCGGTTTCCCAATGATGATCTAAAGATTTGACCATGATTCCTTCGCATTTCGAAGATCTTGCTAGCTCGAAGAATGCAGCGACCTCGTCGGGATCCGTACTTTCTAGAGATTTGACGTGAGTGAACCTAGCGATGAGAGGATTGGTCGGATCTAACGAAGGGAATCTGGAATAGAGAAGTTGACGTCTTCTTCTGAAAGACATCTTGAGTAACGAAGCTCCATCCAGGTACATCAAGTCGAAAGCGAAGACTCCGACTTTGACTTTAACATCTCCCAGGTCTACGTCCTTTCTTGATCGATTGGTCAAAGTTTGGAAAGGAAGGAGTTCTCCACCAAGTCCTACTGCTACGATTTCAGCGTCCATGATGAAAGACTTGACTCTTCTTCCTTCTCCCTTGTCTGAATCCTGAACAGTCTCGGCTCCGAGTAGAAGAGGAACGAGATCGCAGATGTCTGGATACTTGCTCGTTTGATCTTCAAGATGTCTAGAGAACAGTCTGACGTAGACGTCTTTGTTTGGACCAGTCCATTTACCTCTTGAAGTTGAAGCCAATGCCTTTCTGAACTCGTCCGAGGGATCTTGAAACCATTGAGCATGAATCTGACATCTTTGCCCGTCGTACTTGAATTCGGAGCTGGAGAAGAAAAAAGAAGAAAGAGGAGTGAATGAGATTCAAAAATTCGACTTCAAATTGCAAGAGTCAACTCACCAGAAAGCTCTCGATCCCAATTTGGTGTGCATAGCGTCCAAGCTTCTAGTGATGGATCCCAACATTGGAGAGATTGGAGTTCCGATACTCAGAGGGACTCTCTTTGAGAGCTCATCGATCGAATGATCTAACAAAGCAGGAACAATTGTAGAAAAGTTTGGATGTCTAGCTCTGACTTCTCTGACCAGTTTCTCCGCCTTTGAAACCTTTTCCATGACCTCCAAACGCTTGGGATCTGATCTTTCCTTAGCCTTGGTAGGATTGGCTAGTAAGCCTTTCCTTTCCTTTGGAGTGATCAGAA
Source organism: Hemileia vastatrix (assembly GCA_030280995.1). Classification (NCBI taxonomy): domain Eukaryota; kingdom Fungi; phylum Basidiomycota; class Pucciniomycetes; order Pucciniales; family Zaghouaniaceae; genus Hemileia; species Hemileia vastatrix. The sequence continues at coordinate 15,584 of JASXTE010000419.1, forward strand.
GAGAAGTAGAAGTAGAGGTAGAAGTAGTTGATGCTTTCGACTCCTCTGCGCCTTTCTCGATCAATGTGAAAGCACGAGCTAGAGAGGTAGCGATTGTCGTCTTGACAGCCGAAATTCTGAGGTTTGCATGTAGAGTTCTAACCAAGAACCTAGTCTCTTCTCCACGACTTGCTACCACGAGTTTGGAGACTAGACTACCTTTCTGAGCTCCAGACCCAGCACCAGAGATTTTGGCGATCGAATGAAGAGTCGAGAACTGGGAAGGAAACAAAAGGAAAGAGTCAGTTCGACACCACTCAGATGGGAATCACGATGAGTCAATTGAGAATTGAAACTGACCAGCTTTTGAACTGTGATTGGTGGAGGTTGAACGAGTGGCTTGACGTCTTTCTTCGCTTCGTAAGCCACGTCTCCAGGATCACCAGTCTTATTCTGTAGCCGGAAAGTAGGATCGATTCGAAAAAGAAAAGCAAAGTCAGAAAGATGAAGCGAGAATCCGAACGATACATGATCTCTTCATCTCGTTCTTTGCTAAGTATGATTACTCACCCAAAGAGTCTTCATCTTCTGAGCACTGATTCCAGTGACCTCCTTGATGACTTTGTTCGTGATAGCACCACCCAGACCAAGTTCAATTCCATCATAAGCGGGAGCGATATGATTAGAGACTAGATAAACCGAAGCCAATAAACTTTGACTGTCATGAAGCCTAATCGTACGAATGAGGTTCGTCAGCACAGTGGTGATGAACAGCCTCGACTTCGTAGAAGAGATGAGAACGAAGGCAGCCGTCAAAAGAGCATAAGGTGTAGTTGGAGGTGAGGAGGAAGAATCAGGATTTGAACTCGAGGTAGTTGTTGTTGTTGTTGTTGTTGTTGCTCTTGGCCAAGAAGAGGTATCGATTCGAGTGGGATCAAAGGAAAAGATATCTTCGGACAAAGGGATGGAATTGATGGATTCTTCCAATGCAGCGTAGTTGAAGGCTGTAGTAGTCTTGGACTTGATTGGAGAAGATTGAGTGCTCTGAGGTCTTGATTGAGTAGTATTGGAAGAAGAAGAAAAGGTGGGAGAAGAGATGTTGGTGGAGGAGGTGGATTGTTGAAGAAGAAGCTTCCTGTCGTCGTCGAAGGCTTCTTCCTTCTTGACTTTTGGTCTGAAAAGTGGAGCTAAAGCTTGAGTTTTAGAAGTTGAAGCTGAGGAGGTGGATGTGAACGTCGTCGTCGTCGTCGTCGCACTACTATCATGACCATTCTCATTCCATTCTTGCTGGATGCTTCTGGCAAAGTCTTCATCCTTTTGAATCTGAAGTCTCTCTTCTTCTTGATCGATCGACCAGTCTTGTTGGGAAAGAGCGTCGACATCTATGACTTCCTCTTCTTGAATTGCTCTCCCTTTTCCTTTGTCATTCATTCTGGATGCTTCATCTTGTTCTTGCACTCTCTCATCTTGGTCAGCCTCGCCCTTGATTGAACCATTTCCGTTCGAAGTAGCTGCCTTTGTAGGAGAATTAGAGGCAAAGAAGGAAGTAAGGGAAGATTGCTTTTGATGATCTCTGTCTACTGATAACTTTGGCTTCTTGTTTGAGTTAACTGTGTCTTTACTCTGTTTCGCAGCGGATGATTGACGTTTTGGAGGCATTCTGAGTCGTACAAGATGATTAGAAGAGGATCGAATCAGACTGACTCTCATGAAAGAGAGAGAGAGAGAGAGAGCAGCAGTTGGTGGAGAGAGAAAAGACGAACTTGGAACACTCTACTCTCACTATCTCACTCAATCTCACTCACTATACTCAAGATGACTCGAATCACGAGATCGGTTTCGATAGGAGTTCAATTCTTCTGCCTCATTCATCTTTTGAATCAGCATTTGCTAGAAATCACTCCAAGCACAGGCTCAAGCATGTTACCCACTCTAGCCATCCATGGAGACTACCTCTTACATCTCAGGTTACCCTTTGCTGCCTCGTTAACTCAACTCGCAAGCAGGTTTAATGCTAATAACACAGATCTTGACAGACAGTATGGAAGGGTTACTATCAGCCACAAGATGGAGGACAAGGTGATCAAGAGATTGAATCACTCTACTACTTCTACTACTACTACCAGTAAATCGGATCAATCCTTAGGAACTGGTTTGAAGATTGGTGATCTCGTGGTTTCAGTCTCTCCAACTCATCCAAAACTGTTGGTTTGTAAGAGAGTCTTGGGTTTGCCTGGAGATACCGTCCTCATCGATCCTAGGATAGTTGGTGGTTTGGATTCCCATCTACTTGTAGATTCCCAATCGTCCTCAACTTCTTCTTCTTATCAAGATCACTATCAAGTGGAACAAAGTCGGAAAGGAGTGCAAGTAGAAGAAGTGGGAGAGGGGAATGAGAAGGACAAGGGTTCGATGAATGGGGAAATCAACAACAAGTCTCTGTCTCTCACCATACCAAAAGGTCACGTCTTTCTATGCGGAGACAATCTGGCAAATTCAACAGATAGTAGACATTATGGTCCTGTACCTTTGGGTCTGATTAGGGGCAAGGTGATAGCCAGGGTGAGTAGAACAGAAAGAAGTGAGGTGCTACCAAAGTCTAATTCTTGTTTTGGAAAACGGGTCTATCGAAGAATGGGTTTATCTTGAAAAGAAGTTGGGTTTTTGAGCTTTAAAGTTGATTCTTCTAAAAGAGAGAAAGAAAGCAAACCTCTTTGTTGACCCATCTCGTAGTCTCTGTTCACTCTTTTACTTCTTTTCGGCCTCCTTCTGACTTTGGTTTTCTTCAATTCGCCCTCCTTTTTGTCTTCCTTTCTCAACTTTGCATGCGAGAGCAGGTCTTTCCCAATCCTTCTTGGCTACCCAACACTCTAGCGCCAATAGAGACCTAAGTCTTTCTTCGTGGACGGATTTGGGCTCATCAAAGACCTTCGTTTTCCCTCGGAATGTCGTTTACTCCGAATGTAATCTCCACTCTTAAAGGATCTTAGTCGAGAAGGTAATCTCTTTCTGATCATCAAGTCGAAACCATTTGGATCCTCGTCGAATAGAATCCAGAGACTCGATTCCTCTTTCTCTTGTTGAATGAATGCATGTGCGCGCCTCACTCTCATCTCATATCATCTTGTACTTTTAGACATATGTTTGACAATCATCGTTTTCAACTTATTTAGTCTTTGAAAGTAAGAAAGATGAGAGTTTATGACAGAGAGGTGGCGGTGTGCGCTTTGACGGTGCCTGAGATTGAGAGAGATGGCCTGGATTGAAGCTGTCTGTCCATCGACTCTTATCTATCCTCATCTATTTGCTCTTCTACTCTTTACTGCTCCATCTCATCTATTCCATTCTTGACTAGTCTAATCATCGACTCTTGATTGATTCACTGTCAAGCAGCAAGGGAAGAGCAAGCAAGTAGGACTCAGTAGTCAGTCTGAGTCGACAGTCAGGATCATATCAGCTCATCATGAATGGCAACCAGCAATTACTTCAATCGGATCAACTACTAGGATTGAATACTAACCAAGACCAAGATCAACGATCATCATCGTCGTCAATGACTAGCCATCTCAATTCCCACTCTTCACCCATCGAGCTGACTGTAGCAGTCATGTCACTTTGTCCAGATGCTCTCTATTGCGAATCCACTTTGGATCAAGTCTTCAACCACCACGGCATTCATGAAAAGGTCAAATTGAATCCAATCTACATTTCTCATCCTTCAAATGATGGAATCGAGTGCAAACATGGACAGAGGGAATGTCAGGGAAACATTCATCAACTATGTCTTTGGAATCATCTCAATCCACAAGTAGATCCTTCACTCTCTTCTGCCTACTCTGATGAATCATCTCGAAGTAGAAATCAAACCATCTGGTGGGATAACTTACGATGCATAGATGGCAAAGGCCTAGACAAGATCGGAGAAGAACAATCTACAATCGAGTGTTTGGAGGGAATCAAAGATGGTCCTAGATGGAAACAGGATGGCATCGAGGATTGTTCAAGAGGTCAATTGGGAAGAGACCTTCTGAGAAAGAGTAGCAAACAAGTAGAGCAGAGAGGGATTACGTGAGTCTCTAGATTAGAAAGTCATACGTTCGAGAGATGGCTCATGTACCTCGAATCTCAACCCTTTTCTCTCTCTCTCTCCCGGATCATCTCCATCTTCCACCAGCAACTCATGCACAATCGAGCTTCCGAACCAACCTAGATGCGTATACGATTCTGGAGAATGGAAAGGTTGTACCTTCGGAACTCGACCAGAGGATTTCGTAAACGTCATCCAAGAGGAATGGATCAAGAGGAATCATCAACTCCATTTGGATTCCTCATCTCAATCAATGATTTCGAATCTACAATCAAACGATTGGACTCCAACTCAATCCAGACCTACTCAGATCGTTTTGGCAAAGAGACAAGGTTCCGCATCTAGTTCTATTCCATCGAGTTCATCCACCATGCCTCCTCCAGCTCAAACTTCGGATTCAAACGATAATGGTAGACCTACCACTCCTTTGAGTGTCTTTGTGAGTTTCAGAGCTGTGACTGAATGGAATGATAGGGGAGAACGGAAAGGAAAGGGTGATGGGTGATGAGGATGATGATGATTATTAATTAGGTGGAGAATGGAGGGAACAGAAAGAAAGGGAGGGAAGAACCAAGGGACTTCCAAAAGCCAGACACTTCTCTGGACAGAGTCTAATTGAAGAGTTCCTGATTTCTTCTTGCTAGAAAGTGAATAGAAGATCGATCTATGAAAAGCTTGCTTCCCTCTGACCTCGCTCGCTTTCTCTCGTGTCTTAATGATTTTCCCCTTTTCTTTTCCCAGACGTTCATTATAGGTTAGTACTTTTTTTCTTACACAGCTTCCCTTTCCCCTCTCCTTCGATATCATTCCTTGCAGCAAAGGCCTTTTCGAATCGATGAAGATTTGATAGCTCTTTGGAAAACAGAGCTGCCATCTCTCCCTCTCGATCGAAATCGAAACGACTTCTCGACGCCGAAATTTCACAAGAGACAATCTCTGACAGAATCGATCTCTTCTTCTACTGTCCCTTCTTCATCTTCAACTCCGACCGCGACTCCGAACAATGACAATGATTCACCTGGATTCCCAATTCCGTTTCTCGCCTTTGCAATCGCAGCCATCGCACTCTTCGTCTTGGTAGTCGCTTTCGTGCTTTTGAGGATCTTTGTCAGGAACAGAAGGTTGAGAAGGTTGGGACTCTATCCAGATGGTCCGATTGATAGATTGCTGGGAAACGTCAGAGAAATCGAGGACACTCTTCCGCCACCGAAATTGTGGGAAGCCAAGATCGAAGACGTCAGAAGAGGTGGATCGAGTAATGGAAATGGTAAAGGTGGAGGAGGTTATCTGGATGAGAAGAATGGCAGTGGAATGATGAATATGGGAATCAAAGGTTGGGATTCATTGATGGTGAGTCGAGTCGAGACGAACAGAGCAAAGGTGGTTGTTTGCCTTCCGTTTACGATGCTGACTGTCTTCCCGTCTCCCTTGCGCGAATGCGAATGCGAATCCTTTTTTTTGTCAAACAGCCGGTATCTGCTGCTCTACCTCCAAGCCTCTACCCGATCCTCGTTCCAGAGTCTTCGAATCCAAACGCAGCGACCACCGCAACAATCGGGGCTTCCAGTTATCCTCCACCTACCAACGCTTACTCGGATGTCCACAGTCATTACACTGGAGGAAGAAACATTCTCACTCGAAGGATTCCAGCTTTCCTACGAAGAGGAGGTGAAGAAGGTGATGCAAGCACCAATCCTTCAGTTCCAACTTCGGATTCTCAAAAGGACAAGTCGAAAGCAGAAGGAGGAACGTCTTCCAATCAAGATTCTGAATCTTCAATCAAACCGGAAGATTTGATGAATGCAAGCGTCAACATCACCGTCTTGATAGCCATGCCATCACCAACCACAGTCTTTCCTTCATCTTTGAGTTCTAGAAATCCTCAAAAGAAGAACCTACCAAATGCAACCTCCACGACTTCGCTGAGATCTCCGGCCTCCATTCAGACTTTTTCCTCTGCAGTGGCTGGAATCGACGTTTCGGAAGATGACAAGGGGAAAGCTAGAAGAGCACCAAGTGTCAGGACTGCTGCAAGTGGGAAATCGTTGGCTGAAGCTAGAAGAGAGGCTTTCTTCGCCGCTGAGAATTTGGAAGAACCTCAACCTGATCAGGTTCAAGTTCTACATAGACAAAGCCAAGACGAGGATCGTAAAGAGACTTATGATCTGAACGATGATGACGAAGAGGAATTACCAGAACTCGTCTTTGGAACTGCTTCGGTACCACTCTTTAGAAAAGTCTACAATGACGGTTTACAGAGTCAATACTCCACTGGTTTGAACAATAACAATGGTATAGCTGGTCCCTCTAGAATGGCTAGTATTCCAATGTCAATCTCTTTATCTTCACCAAACTCTACGGATCTGAATCATCCTTCGAAATCCGATCTGGTCAATCTTCTGAATCTGGCTCAATTGGGTAGAGAAGCAAAGACGAAAAGGATGGAAGCCTTGAAAGAAGCTGAAGAAAAGAAGCAAAATGAAGAGAATTTGGAAAATGGGAATCTAAGTCAAGATGTTGGGGATCGAAGTGGAATCTCTTTCTCTAATAATGATCATACCAATAATAACGCTTTGACTTCAATTGCAATCCCAAACGATCAATCCAGTAACAATCATCTAGATTCAAATCCAGTGGTTCAAAGAATGTTGGCTTTGAATAATGTTAATGATTCAAATAGTGACCAATTGGTCCATGGATCAAGACCTAGTTTGGCTCAATCTGGTTACACTTTCTCGAGTGAAAATGAAAGAGAAAGGGAGAGGAACTTCGCTTCTACTCCAAATACTAATGATCCTTTGGTTGATAACAATGATGTCAATACTCCTTCGAGAAGAAGCGAAAGTCCAGATCAAGTTCAAACTCCAAGACGAAGCCTGAATCAACAGAGAGTCGCTGAACCTGCTTGATTCTCTTTATCTCGAGTACCAAGAAACAAACACGAAACACTTTATTCCTTTGTTGCTTCCCATGTAAATAGTCGCTCTCATTCGAATACCCGAAACTTCATGCTTTTGACTACTCTTTTTCATCGGAAATTCCTTTCATATCTTCTAGCTTCCCCAATTGGCTTCCTTTACTCTCGCTGCTTCCTCCATAACACTTCTAGAACTCTTTTGTTGCTTTCTCTTTTTCCCCCTTGTCTTTACACTTGACGTCGTCTTATTTCCAATCCTCACGCTTCACGAATCATGTCTATTCTTTCGACTTGTGCTCTCACTCTTCTTTTTTTTTCTTTTGGTCTTATAATTATAGCGGATGGTCTTCAGACATGCAGACATGCATTGGTGTCGTTTGAGCTGCTTGAATTAAGAGAGAGCGAGAAAGAACGTCGGACTCGAAGGATGGGCAACTCGAAGGCTTTTAAAATAAGAGAATCAATAATGTGAGGAGAGGGAAAGGCAACAGAAATCGAGAAATATTGATTACTTTGCTTGACTAAAAGATAGAATCGAGAGGCTGACGGCTGAAGAAATTGGACAACTCCTCCTTCCCGATTTGAGACGACACTCCTACCAAGGATGCCAAATCAGAGAAGACATTGGCGTCTCTCCACGACCGACTGTAACGAGGAGAAGAAGGAAGGAAGAAAGAGAGAATCAAAAGAGTCAGATCAAGTAGTTGAAAGATAGAAAAGGTTTGTTTGGCCGTCAACGGCTGCAGATTCAAGTCTCAGCACCGATGACATCTTGAGTCTCGACTCACCAATCGAATCTCCTGGCTTGAATGTTTTCAGCTCAACTTGACCACTTTTAAAGATGTCTGCGTTTTTCAAAGCCTTTCTAGTCCTATTCCAAATATCTCTACTTTTCTGATCTAGTGGATGAATCGCCCACCCTCCAGAGTGATGAGGCTCAAAAGGGACGACGACTTCTCTCAAAGATGGAATTGAAACCGATTGGAGCAACTTAAGTAAGGCCCTTTCTTCATCGAAAGTCTCGGATTCCGGCATTCCTTCTTCGAACATGTAAAAGTCCAAACTGATGACTTGGAGCTTAGATGGTAATAAAGCTTCCCTCAGATTGAATTTATCCCAATGAGCGTAATTCGATGAGAGCACTTTCAAATTCTTGAATCTTGAAAAGTCCATGGAGCTATAGTCTCTTTGATGTGGTCCGATCTCATACAGACAAAGGGTAACCAGCGATTCATAACTTCTATAGGCTCCCAATAAACACATAGAGTTCGGGACAAGGCCGTCTCCTGGATTTGGATCGTCATATTGGAAGAATAGATCTAATGAGGTGAGCTGATTGGTGATCTCTAAGAATCTGAATACGATCTCTGTCTTCTTGTTGCCACCTATCCAAGTTTGACTTCGTTCTACTGGAAGTGACCACCAAGTCCTTCTGTCTTGTCTCTTGTACTTGTAGATAAATCTTATAGAGAGCTCTTTAACCTTTGAGATTCCTTTGATTGTATCTTGATACTCTTTGAGGAATTCGAAATCCTCGACAGTAACAAGAATCGGGAGAGATGCTTGACGTAATTGCGTGCAGAAGATCAGCAGCCATGCAGCATTTCTTGAGTTGAGGGCCAAAGGAGCGTTAGGCACTAGAAGTAGATAAAGCTTCTTGAGGGAATGAGTTAGGAACCTAAGTGAAATGCTCTTGCCGTTGATTTTTTGGGTGAAGTCGAAGAGAAAGTTTGGATCCGCAACGATCAGAGTCTCGAGGTGAACCAAGCTTTCGAAGACCATCGCTCTCAAAGCCCCCACGTCTCTCTGAGACACATACCCTCCGGTTGAGGTTTCTTGTCTGTATTCGACCTGATGACAGTAGAGAGATTTGACGACAAGACGAGGGTTACGTTGAAGAACTTGAAGAATGGAAGACAGATGATCGCAAGTGATGGCGATATTCTCCATCAGGCTCGGAAAATAGAGTGAGTAGAGGTTCGAAGAAACCAGAGATACAGAGCTCAAAGTCGAGTCCCTCAATCTGCAAAAGTTGGATGGTGGTAGGACGAGAAGGCAGAAAAGATTAATAACAGCGATCTCTTTGAAGAATGTTCAAATTCGATTTGGTTCTTACTCACAAAGTTCCCATGGGTCTCGTCAACGTAGCTCTTCCACTGTTGTCTGCCAGGTTCTTGATGGCGTCGATGATGTGCATCGAGAGTTCTTCGGGTAGCGTTTCGAGAGTAGGTCTCTCATTGCCGTCTCTGTTGACGAGAACCATTGGATGTTAGAGATTGGAAAGAAAGGTTGAAGAAGAAGAAGAAGAAGAAGAAGAAAATTTTCGATCTTGTTGATTGTGTTGACAGCGTATAAAAACGAGGCCAGCTCCATCCTCCTTGAATCCAAGGGCTCTTGCAACCACTTGATCGAGCTAATGCCTGTGATGAATTGCCACTCTCTTCTCGTCAACAAAAGCTTGACTAGAAAACAGACCTTTTAGGCAATAAAATCATGATTTAAAAGCAAGAAATACAGAGAATACAATTGGGGGAGCAGCTAGAAGTCTTCTCGCGATTTTCAGACTTGATCATTTGCATTCCCAACGACTTTGACATTCTGGAGACATTCTAGACTCCTAGTTTGGATATTCTATACTTGATTCAACCATTTTTTTTCCTGACAACCAAAGTATTCTCTCTCAATCTATTCTACTCTACTCACAATCAACATTCTCGAACTCAATCTTACTCTGTAACTCACCATTTGAGATTCAACAAGATATCTTCTAGCCTTCGATATCATCTCCATTGCTATTTCTTGGATGTGTTTGGTCAGTCAGTCGAAAGAAAAGTCAATCAAGACTCGCAAAAAAAGAGATTCTAGAGGGGGACAAAGACTTCGTCTCTTGTGGGCTTCGCCTCACCCCCTCTTCCCATCTCTTTTTTTGCTTCGTCTTTCTTTCCTTTTCTTTCTCCTTCCTTCCTTCCTTCTACTTGACCGAAGGTCAAGCTGTAGATGTAGTTGAAATGGTAGTTGGAAATGGTAGTTGTAGTTGTTTGACCGAAGGTCAAAGTGGTCGATGTAGATGTAGATCAGCAGTTTGAAAGGAGGTGTTGTATCTTGTGATTTGCATTTGAATCTGTATCTTGAAGATCGAGAGGGATTGTTCTCTGATAACATCCTTCTTGGACTCGTAAGAGGATACTCTGTCTGAGCTCTGGATTGAGGTTTAAAGCAGCTTTCTTTTCTTGGATTTGGATTCCGGAGAAGCTGAATTTGGTGACTGATAGAACTTCCAATTGAAACTTAAGATCTGAAACAACTGCTTTCGTCTACTTTCGATCTTTTGAAGTACGATTTGGGAATGGAAGAGGGTTGAGGGATGAATAGAACTCTGGATTCCTCGCTGTGAGGAAGCAGAACATCGTAATCGGAGAGGAGAATAGAGATCAAAAGAAGATTAGCACGTTTGAAAGAAAGATGATCTTGATCTAGGCTGTCAGATCTGAAGAAGCAAGGCCTTTTGGAGAACAACTCTATCTTGAGAGAGCTATCCAACTCGAGTGAGACGGGAGATGGAACCCTGTCATGTCATGAAAGGAAAGAAATAAGCAATCCTTTCTCTCTGACTTGGAGAATCTCCTCGTTCGTCTCTCACTCTGAAGAGAACCTCATCTGAGAGAGTTCCAGGAGTCTTGGAACTTGCTTATCTCTGGAGCCTTGCTAATCAATCTCGAGTTTTTAGTCGAGGATTCCTTACCCCGACTAGAGAAGATGTTTGTATACTCACTATAGATTGTTACCATTTCCATCAACTATAGATTCAAAGCATTCTGTCAAGATCCTGATCCTTGTTCTCCTTCTCTTGAATAGAAGATTATTGAGGAGTGGAAGAAAGATGCATGGCTAGACTAAGTCCAGTCTATCTTGGATTGTTGGAAGAAAGGAAAGATATCTGAATCTCGTCAATCACTTTGATGATACCACATCTTGAGAGTTGAAGCTTTTCCTTCAAGGCAAGTAGAGTAAAGTGACTAGAAAGGCTTGATTGATTCCAAGGCCGAGTCTGAATGTGCTCGCATGATACAGGAATGCGGTGTTGATATGAATGAGAGAGATAGAACCAATCAAATGGAACAAGTAATAGAGATGAGATAGAATTGAACATTACATTGGATTGAGTTTGTTTGTTCTCAAAGTCGATGTCGAAGAAGTGAAGAAGGCTTCTTCTCTTTATCCGACTTCCGACTCTACTCGTCCAACTCTTGACTCTATTCCATCAGCATGACGAATCAAGACGATGGTGAATCGAATCCCAATCTTAATTCCAATTCCATTCCAGTGCCAGACGACACAACAACAACAACAACTTCAGCATCTCAATTAGAAGAACAAGCCTTAAGATTTGTGACTTCAATCCGAGCCACCACAAAGAATCAAACTTCAGATTCAGATTCAGCAGACTCTGATCTCTCAATCCAAGCTCAAAGAAAGTTCTTATCAGACAAAGGATTGTCACCAGAACAGATCGATCAAGTCTTCAAAAAGGCACATTCAAGACCAACAAACCATTCTACCACTACTCCATCCACTTCTGATACTACTACTTCCACTACTCCTTCCACTACTACTTCTACTTCTCCTCAAGATGCTTTCGATTTGGCAGCGAGACAATTCAATGATCCACTCAATCCAGTCATCCCACCGGCTACTTATCCAAAGAACCCAATGGCCTTGTACTACGAGCAGCAACAGCAATCCAATGCCACACCTCTGGTTGGTCAGACTACTACTACTAGGTTGGGAATGGATAGAACCAGATACCAAGTCTTGCTCTCTTTCTTCAGGACTATGAGCTTCTTGATGATGTTGGGTGGCGGTCTCACTGCTCTCATGGTCGGATTGTGGAGAGTGAGTTATCAGTCGAGAGAGAGTGGAAGGGAGGGATGTCAGGATGAGAGAGACAGGCATACATTCGAGGAGGAAGACTGATCTCATATGACAAATATAACTTAATGTTCTCTTGAAGGGAATTGCTTCCTCAGGAAATGACTCTCGCTCATTTCAAGTGCCTATCTCTCTCTTTCTCTTTCTCTCTTCACAGCACTTCATTCTCCCAAGGCTCTCTTCATCCTTCACTCTTAGATCGAATCAATTGTCACACCACAACAAACTCTTCTCAAGTCTACTGGATTCCCTAGTCTCTTTCCGTTCCGAATCTCTAGCACCACAATCTACAGGATTGATCTTGACGAATTCCAACAACAACAACAAGAATCATCCCCAAGAATCCACTCCTTCGTCAAATGCCTTGATCCCCAAACGAGGAGTTTTGAAAAAGACAGTCTCTTTCAAGGATGAAGTCGAAGAGAGAAGGATAGGTGGAGAAGAAGAGGAGAAGGAAAACAAGGCTTTCTTGGACAAGAAATCAATCGAATCGAAATCATCAAGTCTATCTTCTGAAAAGGAGAAGAAAGCCGTGGTGGAAGGGACTGATGTAGTGGTTTCAACTCCCACTTCGGAGAAGAAGGATACGAATGAATCGGAAATGAGATCAGAAAGTAATTCAAATCCTTTGAAACCAATTGATCTTCAAGAACCTCTTCGAACCTCTCTCTCCAATTTGATTAGTGCTTTGAGATCTGATAAGAGCTCAAGTGCAATCGATACCCCAATCATCAATCCAGCCAATACTACTTCAACGACGGATTCTAACTCGACTAATAGAAAAGCAACAGTCTCAGAAGGATCGGATTCGGAATCGGATGATTCTTCCCTATTCGGAGATGAAGACGATCCTCTGGTTTTCGATCCTTACCAAAATAATAATTCTTCTTCTTCTTCAAAGAAACATTCAATCAATACTTCTTCTTCTTCTACCAATGCTCCCAAATCTAAAGAGGCAGGGATGGAAAGTTTGAAGGCTTCTTTGAATTCTCTATCCAATGACATTCAAGCTCAACATTACAATGCTTTGAGAGGTGGAGTTGGTAGAAGTTCTGGATTCGGTACTTTGGGTGGTTTCCCAACCCCTGACAAGGGGAAGAATTCGGAAAATGGAAATGAAAATAAAGGGGTGGAAGTTGCTCAGATCAAAGCAGAGATTAGGAATTTGAAAGGATTGTTGCTTAGCAGGTGAGTCTGATACTCATGCTAACCATATCAAGTTGGATTTGGCTTGTTTCTTTGAAAGTTTTGTCGATCCAATCTTCGCTGACTCGACTCTTTTCCCCTCATCTACTTCGACAGACGTAACTTCCCAACTTATGGAAGGCCTAGCACTCCAACGACCACGGCAACAACGACAACAACTTCGGTTTGATCTCAAGATTTCTCGATTGTTGTATTCGTTACCTAACGTCCATTTTCAGGTTCCTCCAAGTCTTTGTATCTGCGAAATCTTTTGCTCTCGAGCCTGACCCGTCGCGTTGGCACGAAGCAACAAATTGCTCTATCCCTTTTCTCTTTTATCGCGTTGCGAATATGTACTTCACTGCCTTCTCTTGTGTGATATGGTTCTGTTGTCTGCTCTTCGAAACATCGCCTATTGAATGAACTTCGAGCGTGACGGAACGATGCCGTTTTCTGAGACTCCTTCTTTCGACCTCTCGGCGACTCCAAGAGTCTTCTTCTTGTGATCGATCATGCATCTACATATGTAGAAGCTGCAGTTCCGCTTGCGACCATCCTAGGCTGCATTTACAGGAAAGGAGATGGAATTCGGGCTGCGTTTGCGAGAGAATTGGGTGATTGGTCTCGCTGTTGAGACAACGGCAGAGCTATAGATTGGATGACTTTGAAAAGCATTCTTCCTTGCAAACAAACGTTTCTTTTTCTCTTTCTTTCTTCCTCTACAACTCTTCCATTGCATATCTCGACTGTACATCTTCATCATCTCTCTTTTCCAGGATCTCTCTTTGGACCACGTTCTTTACTCTCGTTCTCTGGCGCACGTCCCGCTAGGCCCCTAACTTAATCTTCGTCACACAATGAGAAGCATACTCTTGCCTTCTCTGATCTCATCTCTACTCTTTTCAACCTCAATCTCGGCTTCCCCAATCTCTACTTCAAACGATGTCAAGCAAGAGATATTCTCCAAGAGGAGAAACTTCCCGCCTTCACCTTCCGGAGCGACTTTAGAGCAATTCCAGCCCTGCCGTTCTACTAGCAGAACTGTTCCTCTCTTCGTCAATGCAGCTTGGACTACTGATGTTCTCAATCCGAGTACTGTGACTCACGCTTTTATAGTTCAACATGGATTGGGTCGCGATTTCAACAATGGTGAGTCGCCAATTCACATCTAGAGATCTTTCTCCTTTTCCAAAGGTGTCCTCGAGACTCTTTTCACTCCCTCTCTCATCAACAGAGCTAACCGGAGCTTCGTCTCGAGATACTTGTCCGAAAACAAATCTCTGATACAACCGACTTACTCTTTTGACCAACCTTCTCTAGCTTTCTCGGACGTCTCTGATCTCATTGGGACTGGAAGAGTTCTAGTCGCCCCCAACTTCTACAAGAAATCGGACAAAGACAACGAGTCTTCCAATTGGTATCAACCTGAGCTAAATTTAGGATGGAAAAAGAGTAACTCTTGGGTGGGAGGTTATGATTCAGAAGACGCCGATTGCAGTACCTACGATGTCTACGACGCTCTCACCGCAACTTTCCTACGAAAGGATCTCTATCCAGCATTGCAAAAGCTGACTTATATCGGACATAGTGACGGAGGAGCGTTCGTTTCTCGCTACTCTCTTATTGCAGACGATGTCGATGGATTGACAGTCAGATGGGTAGAAGCGAACGCTCCTTCTCATGCTTATCTCACCAACAACAGACCTGTCGACAATGATGCAACAGATTTCTGTGATGGATACAACGATTGGGAATACGGTGTGGCCGACGGTCTTCCAAGATACGTCGCTGACCGCTTCAACGATGCCACTTCGATCTTCAAGTGAGTATACTTGTCTGAAGAGATGCTTCTCTCTTCTCTCTTCCTACGGACACCTCAGAGAGACTTACCAGCAATCTCTTTCTCTTATACCACACAGACGCTACGTTGCCAGGGATATCATCAGTTTGACAGGAGATCTCGATACTTACAAAAATGGCCCCTTCGGAGATACTTCTTGCAAGGCCAAAGTTCAAGGAACTATCGATAGACGAGATAGGAACTATGCTCAATGGGCTTACAAGAATCTACTGGCTGGAACCGATACCGATGTTTCCGGTGAGTCGAGAGTGTTCTCTCTGAAGCCTGCGTCTTTTCATCTCTGTTTCCCTTCCGTTCTCATCTTTTACTTTCTTTCTCTTGCTTTATTGCTATCTCTCTGCTTTTGCAGCCTACTATGGGTACGATGAGCTCAAAAAGTCTCATGGCGGAGTGAAAAGTGTCCACGCTCAAAACTTCAACAATAGAAACTGTGTCGGTGAGTGGCGACGACGAAGTTCTCAAGCTCGCTTGTCATCACGCTTTCTTTCTTTGGTAATTCCCTTCTGACTCCTCACTCACACGACTTTTCTTCATCTTCATCTTCTCTCTTCTTCTATTCAGTATCCGGCGTCGGCCACGATGCCCACGCTATGTTCTCTTCCGATTGCGGCAAAGCAAGTCTGTTCGACGACGACCTACCAAAAGGTGGTCCTCCAGATAGACCTGACACTCCTTATCAGACGACAATCGTCGAAGATGAGGATTGAATGACCTTTCCTCTCTACGGCTTTCTTTCAGCGAATGTCACCTGTTGACGCGGATCAAACGCTCAGCTTATAGATTTAAGATTTCTCGACCCATTTCATCTTTCCCATTTCTTCGTTTTCAATCTCATTCTTGGACTTTCTTCTTTTTCTTCATCTCGGACTTTCAATCTTTTATAGTGATTCATTTTAATAAAAAGCAATTCTATCGGTACACATCGTGATGAGAAAGTTGCGATTGTTCGAAGTGCAGAGTAGGGGGCTACAAAAGCTCATGAAAGACGCCGAAGGTGTCGAGCGAGCAGAAAGTTCTTTTCTTTTTGATGAGAAGTGTTTGATAGGAGTGAATACATTAGAGGGGATTTCCGAAGGTGAAGAGATGAAAAGTCGACTTCATGATGCGCTTAGTAGATGAAAGGAATGAATCTCCAAGGAACAATTTCACAATACCTGGGAAGATGGGGAAGATGAGAAAGCAGATGAGTTAAAGTGGAAGAATAAACAGAGGATTTGGGATCTTGTCAGTATCTGAAACCCATTGAATTGCGCGACTTGGCGACGAAATGTCACATCATTACTCACTTGTCCCAGTCCTTTCCATATTTCCTAGCACATCTATCAAAGTCTCTTCCACAACGATGAGTGAGAACAGCAATGAAGAAGCAGAAGTAGAAATAAGGAATAGGAGAGGAGAAACCAGCAATAGCACCCCAAAGGAAAGATTGAACCAAATCGGCAGTGTAATTTGGTTTACGAAGGAATTGCCACCAACCATCGATCAACAGAGCGTTTCCATGTTCGGTTTGTAGATATCTTGGATCTTCCAAAGTTGACCAAGGCCATTGAGGGAAAGTCCAACGAACTTTCAAGGTACCTTGCAATTGCATTCTGAAACGTGACTTTTGAGCCATTGAAGAATCGAAGACCCAATGAGCGAATAATAGAAGAGAGAACATGAAGACGTAGGTTGGAGTACTGAACTTGTAGTAATGAGGTGGATGAGCTGCCATGTAAACTACCGAATAACAGTAGGTGAATGGAACTCCAGCGAAATTCCAGAAAGATAGTAAGAAACCGAACTTTTCGTTGAACATGTCCTGTTTGAAGTGAATGTATGCGTTTGATGTTTTGAGTTGTCGATTAGAAGAGGTTGGTGATCAAAGTTCAGGAGAGAAAGTCAGAAAGAACGCCGTGTAGTGGGAGTAATGTGGATCGCAAATACTGACCCAAGTTTGAGGGATACACTCTTCCCCCTTGCAGCAAGCGTTGATGTAAAGACCAGTGGCTAGAACCATGAAAGCCATGTTTGGTGTGACGTATCCGTATACCTCGCTAGAGAGAGAAAAAAGTCGAATCGAAGGTCAGAAAGGAGAACCTCTTTCTCGCATTCGACTAGCCTTCGGCTCTACTCACTATTGCTTACAAGCTCCAGAGACACTGATCAAGAACAACAAAACCCATGGGATTCTGACTTCTGCCCACATCTTGATATCCACCGGACCTACTCTAGGATTTAAACAAGCTCCCATGAAGTAATCGTAGAAAAAGTTACCAGACATTCTGATTCCAGGTCCGGTAGACATGGCAGCAGCATAGGCGATTCCGGCACCTGCGAAACCTGAAATCATGGCTACAGTCATGTATTCTCCGAAATGATCGATGATCTCGGTCAATCTGAAGATTCCAGTGACGTGTAGGATGGCAGAGGTTACCAAAGTGACGTAGAAACATCCCAAAGCGTTACAATTGTACATTAACGTCTTGTAATTCAGAGATGGGACTGGTAGACCTTCTTGAGGATAACCTGGGATCACTACTGCTAGAAACATTTGGAAAACCATTAATCCTCCATAACCTTTCCAGGCAGTCCAAGAAGGAGAAGCATCCTGTGGAAGAAAAAGGTGATTTGAAGAGGTAGAGCGGTTTCAGGATTTGTCAAGAGCGATAGGTTCTTTCTAGAATTTTCATCTCGATCTCAAGAAATCCGATAAAAAACCTCCAAAGAGTTTCTTCTTTAACCAACTCTTCTTATTCGAGCTTGCCAATCCCAATCCCAACTTCTACCCAAAATCCATCCTCTCTCTCTTTCTCTCTCTTTGTCTTTGAGATCCTCGCTTCGCTTCAAACTGACTCTACTCACCTGAGCTACGTGATTTGCCATTCTCTGAAGGAAAGGAACAATGTCGTCTATGCTCTTTGGGATGACCAACTGACCATCATAGAACCAGAGACAGATCCAAAGGTAATACATCAAAGCTGGGAAACCAGTCATCATGGCACAAACACCAATCGGACCACCGAATTCATATCTTTCGGAATAGAATGAGACGAAAGTGAGAAGAGTAAAAAGCGAAGGGAACAAGTAGGATGAGCAAATGAGAATCTTGACAAACTGTTTTCTTCCTATCCTCTTCTGTCAGATCATCTCTAGCGACTCTTCTCTTTTACTCACTCGTGATGCTGATCCATCTTCTTATCCTGTTCCATTCCCTTTTCTGTAATGTTGATTCCAGGAGTGTAGTGAACCAGAGTTCTCTCCTTTCCACCACCGATGATTTGAGGATCATTCATGTCTACTTTTCCATAGGCATGCTTCGAAACGTATTCCTTGCTGCTGCTGTCTCCGTTTGTAAGAGACTTCTTGAGTTCCGAAGTTCGACTTCTGATCTTTGAAGTCGACTCTGCATTCTGCTGAGCTGCCGTACTCATCTTGACAAACAGCAACAATTGATGCGACAAGTTCAAGTTGAGAAGATTCAAATCAGCCTAATTCAACACAGTGGTCGGCGTTTGAGCAAGAGCACATCAAAAAGTCTCTTTCATCTCTTTCCTTTATCTCTATCTCTTCTTCTTCTTCTTCTTCTTCAAACCTTGACTATCCTTTCAATCAATCATCATCTACTTGTAGATTGCGAGCATGCGGCTTCCTTCAGATTCAGTTTCGGAATCAGCCCTTACCTCAATCTCGCTCCAAACTTCATCTTCAATCGACTCTCATCCAAAATTATTGAACCTTCAAGATGTCATCAAATCGATAGACGATCAAATAGCTTTCCTTCAACAATCCAAGATAGACCTGCTCAGGAGTCAAGGCATGAATCTTCCTTCGAGTCCTCAATCTTCTGTCCAGGCGAACGAAGAAACGAAAAGCAACGATCAAGATCTTGACGAGCGCTTCGAACCTAGAGCTGATGTGAATCGGAAAGATCTATCGTGAGTCTATCAATGTCTTCTCTGGTCGGATAGGAATGCCAGCTTCAGCTCTGTACTAAACCTCCAGCTCTTCGTCTTCCACCTTTATTCTCGACTTGCAGCTGTACTTCCAAAGCCTCGTCTGGATCCAACGGTTCTGTATCTATGGAGCCTACAGTCGAAAAGAATCTCTCAGAATCGAATGATTCAGATTCGCCAACGGAAGTCGGTCCTCAAGAATCTAGCAGCTCATCCTCAAAGAAATCTGTCGGCTCGGAAATCAAAGAATCAACAACTCAACAGGCTAGCTCGTCAGCATCACTCTCAAATTCAACGTCTTCTAAGTCAATTTCTTCACAGTCCTCTTCAGAGAAAGAGGTGCCCGAACCTTCAAGTATCCTTTCGGGCGGGAGCGAAATCGACGAAACCAAAGCCAAAGATTTTCTAGATTTCTATTGCAAGCGATTCAAGCTCAAAGGACCGATAGTCTCTGTTGAGTTTGATTCAAAAGGGGTTTGGAAAACATCAGTGAATGTTGAGGGGAAACAAATAGGTCTGTCGTCCTTCTCTACATCGAGGGAATGGGCCATTTCGAAAAGCTTCTTGAAAGCCGCGGAACGGCTGGATGAAAGAGATGGGGATCTTTGGAGAGCATTTACGGATCCGGACTTCAAATCTACCTCAACAGCTTCCAAACAGATCAAGAGAAAGGCTTATCCAGTACCAGTTCCAACTCCTGAGAAGATCAACGGTCCAGACCCACTAGTAACAGTCTCTCCTCTCGCAAAGAAAGTGGTAACTCTTTCAGACGGGAGCAAGCTGAATTTTACAGAAGCTGAAAAGTTTATGAGGTTCTATTGTGAGAGATACAAATTCGAAACAGTGATCAAGCTCAGCTCTGTCAAGGTCAAGAACGTCGAGGAGTGGAAATGCGTTCTGGATGTTGGGGGAAGCAGGCTTGGGTTCGGCATTGGTCTTACGCAGGAAGAAGCAACTGAGATCGCATATGTCGATTGTGTTGGATACTTGGAAAAGAACGACCCGATGCTTTGGAAACAATTCAAGGGACTTCTCTCGAATGGACTTTCCACAGATTATGAAGAAGCTAAAAAGTTTATGAAGTTCTACTGTGAAAAGAAGAAATTGAGAGATCCTTTAGTCACTCTCAAATCCATTAAGAATGTTGACAGCTTTGGACTGTGCGTTCCCGAAGAATGGAGTGCGACGTTGACTTTTGGTGTGGAAAGTTTTGAATCCATGGAAACGAGATCGTCTCAAGCCGGAGCCAAATCTTCCATTTATGTTCATGTGGTCCAATCTTTGGAGCCTAGAGATCCAAACTTATGGGATGAGTTCGAGAGAAGTCCTCACTATCGACACTGAAAGGTTTAGATGGAAGATTTACAGCTTTACTTGTGTCAAGTTGGATTTCGCTCCGATTTCTCAAAGGTTCTCGACACTTTTCAGTAGCTTTCTCCGTATTCCATGTATGATTCTGATTTCCTCGATTTCGACTTTGATGCTCTTTATATCTCACCCATCACTTTCGCTACGCATTCTCAATTCCCATCTCTGCTGTCTCGAATGCCTCTGTAATTTCTCAATGCCCATCATGAACCTTGTTTTTGATTCTTCAGTCTCATAGCCAATGTGGAATGTGGAGTCGTATATTCCAGGCAAATAAGGTACGAAGATCCGAGAACGTTCGAGAATTCGAGACGAAGAAATCTTTCGTCTCATTTCTCTTCTTCCACAAACTTGAACATCTCTTCGTGTTCCATTCTCAGCTACTGTCTTCGTTCTCATTCCCCAACCACTTTCGATCTCGCGATCTCCAACAGATCTGCCATCTCAACTTCGACCTCATCATGCAACCTCTTCTTTCTTTTCTCGTCTCTTGACTCTCTCTTTTTCTAACTCTGGAGTCACCCCATCTTTTCTCTGATGCCTCATCGTTGACCTTCTCTCGATGCGAAAGCATTCGATCATTCTATAACTACCTCAGTATACGAAGGTTCGATCCTTTAAGCTCTAGTAGACAACGTGGTATGCAGATGGGTCCAGAGGTAGAAAGTTGGAGTCAGATCGAGATGGAGAATGAGAAGAAGGTAGAAAGGAGGTTCATCCAGAAGTGAGATTGGTAAGAGATAGAGAAGGGCAGGTGATAGATGATAACGACTTTGTGTCTGAATAACAGAAGAGCTGGAGATGTAAGAAGAAGTAGATACAAAATAGAGGATTTGGGGGATAGGCGAGAAGCTGGAACTTGGAAGGGATGCCTATAGATGCCTCTCACTCGACGGGGAAGGGCATGTCGAAATTTCCTGCCGTTGTTTGGAACTAACTTTGTTGAAATTGACTTAAACATTGGATATCAATCGAGGGACGATCACACTGATGAAGAAAGAAAAGAACAACATGCTTTTGCGAGGTTCAAAAGAGATTACGACAAAGACAAAAGAAGAAGATGAGCAGCAGGTCACGTAGAAAAAAGCAACAAGATTTAGACAGAGCAAAGCAAGCAATAGACGAAGAGGATAAAAACAAGATAAGAGAGACAGAGAATTTTGATCTCTGAGCTATTCGACAAGGCTTTAGGCTTTCCTTGAATCTTTAGAGCGAGGGCAAATGTGGGAGAGACAAGAGGGTGAAAGTGGGAATTTGGGTTGGGCAAAAAGGAAGGGTATTGAACAAGATAAATAAGAAGGTGAATAAATTAAAAGAGACAAAGAAGAAAGAGGTGAAGTGAATCGAAAGGGAGAATCGAAAGAGAGCTGGAATTTGGACGTCAAAGTCTTGGAATAGGTAAACGTCTTCATTAAATCCGTGCATTTGTTTCTCTACATGACGAGATCATAGGAACTGACAAATTTCATTGACAGGATTCGATTACTTTGAAGGACTAGAATTTGGACTCAAAGCATGTTTAATCTTACCAAACAAGCTCACTTTTCTATCCCTACCCTTGTTCGGTGTGGTAGGAGTAGCACTCAAAGTTCCATTACCATTTCCATTCTCATTGACTCCATTCAAAGGTTTTCCAGAAGCTACATCTTGAGAAGCAGAAGCTGCAGACGAAGATTGTTGTTGTCCATTAGCAATGCTAGCCAAATCGTTGTTTGATTTACGTTTTGAACTTGAACCAAGAGTACCGAATCTAGATCCACGTTTTTCCTTGACAGTCTGAGAGCCATCCTTAACTTTTGATGCTTTCTCGGGTGTTTGTGGAGTAGTTGGTGTCGTTGGCAGAGTCTTCTTTGAATCTACTGTTTGATCTTTTGAGGTAGTAGCAGCAGTTGGAATCGAAGGAGCAGCAGCAGGAGTAGGAGTAGTCTTGCTAGTTGAAGATTTCGATTTCGATTTCGATTTTGAAACTTCGTCTTTGGCTGGTACAGCTGGTTGTGAAGCAGTTGAAGAGGCTGAGACTGGTTGAGGAGTACTTGTATTGGCAGTCGAAGAAGGAATCGATTGAGGTACTGGAGTTGGAGTTGGGATAGCATCTGGAACTTTTGAAGAAGCAGTAGATCCAGTTTGAGGAACTGAAGAGACTGGAATCTCTTGAGGAGCTGAGGCAGGAGCAGTGGTGGTTGGCTTGGAAGAAGATTGAGAAACGGCCGCAACTACTGGAGCTTGATTCTGCTTCTCCGTGGCTGCAGGAGATGTAGAAGCAGCTGGATTGGCCATTGCTTTCTTGATTTCTTCGTCGGTAGGAGCGGCAGCAGCAGAAGTAGAGGAGCTTGAAGTAGCACCAACTTGACTTTGGGAACTTGGATCGAGGCTCGAAGGAAGCCCAGTAGTGGTGAGTTCTTTGAGGATGTCTTTCGATGGAATTGGCTCAGTTGAAGTGGTTCCTGGGGCGACTGCACTTTGAGCCTCGAAAGCGGCACCTGAAAGAAATAGAAGATTAAAACAGAGGAGGAAGAAGCGAAGGGTTCGATCAGTAAAAACGTTCTCGCATATCACTTTTCGACTGGTTGAAAACTAGTCCATCCATGTTCTTTTTTCCTCCTCAAAACTCACCAGAAATAGCAGTGGCACCAGCAAGAGCTGGAGACTTGTTCAAACCAATCTCTGAAAGTTCTTGATGAGAGGGAAGGTTTCTCGTAGTGGCTGGAGCGTCAGTGACTCCCTTAGGTTCCACCTCCTTTGGGTTGCCTAGTGAGGGATCGATTCCAGTCACAGAAGCAATAGCAGCTCCAACAGCACCTCCGACTCCAGCTATAGCAGGTGCAGCCGATTGAGTGGTTGGAATCTTGTCTGTGAAGAGAGGAAAAAGATCGAATCAGTGAACGCGCAGAAGATACGAGGCGACAGAGTAGCTGCTTTGAAGACTTGGACAGAGAAAGATAGACCCACCTTCAGCAGCTTCCTTTAGAGTAGCAGCTGGTTCTTCCTTCTTTTCTTCAGAAGTGGTTGGAGCTGGTCCAACGTGAACTACGTTGTTGACGTTGCCATTCCCATCATTCTCAGTTGGTAGCGAATCTTTGGTAGTCCAATTTCCATCCACGATGAACTTGTAGAGAACCTTTGAGTTTTCTGGGAGAGCGATCTGTTTCAAAGTCGAGAAGTGAAAGAAAGAGAGAGGGAATCCGGAATGAGAGTCCGAGAAACAAGGCAGAGCATGGAGATTCGAGATAGCTCTACAGAGTGACGATTCAATCTGTTCCATTTTGATATCAATGAATGGAGGTAGATGGAGATTGACGAGGGAACTGAATCCCAATCTTGAAATTCCATCCACGCATCCAGCCATCCTGGCAACCATTCCGGAATGATAGGCGTTCTCTCATCCCATCTCATCTGCCACGCTAGTTGTAAATCCATAACCAGAGTTCAGATCTCTCTCGAGCTGATATGGATGTCAAGCGAAGGCCAAACTGTCACTTGTGCTCACCATCTTATGGAATCCACCATCTTCTTTGATTTCCAAATCCTCCTTTGTGGCCCATCCGTTCCAATCGCCACTGATCTGGACAGTCTTTGCGCCATCGGATGGCCAACTGAAATCTATCAGAGTAGTCTTGCTTGTTGTCGATGTCATGCTCGAGGGATGTTGATGTGTTGTGGTGGGAAGAGAGAGAAGAAGTTTCCTTCTTCGAGATTGCGACAATCGTAGGAGTTCAAAATCTCAGATTCTCTTTCAATCGACATGGCTCACTGTCTAGTCAATCGAGAGGAACCCAATCTCGAAAAGAGAAAGAAGAAGAAAAGAGAAGGTAACAGGCAAAGAAACAGGTCGGAGAAAGCACTTTTAGAGAGAGAAGTCTGTCGGAAGTCGTCAATCTATCTCGCAGAAGTAGAACATCAGCACAAAAGAGACTCGTATTGGCCGAAACTTTTCAACATAGAGTTTGAAGCTGTTTTTTGAGACTGCATCAAACAGACTCGGAGCCCTCACTTGATTTTAAACTTGTCATCAGGTTACCTTCATCTTTTTTGGTCTTGAGTCTTTCCGATAAACCTTTCCTACTCTCATCCATTAACTGACCCAGGGAACCATCGACATGTAATGAATTTGGCCACTCGAAGGATCTCCAACTGAGAGGAAGATGATGAGAAAAAGAAGGAAAGAGACTCGCGGTAAGTACTCTCGATGATCGATCCCGACTCACCTTCACAAACAAGATGCAAGCTAATCTACTCACCAATGTCCCCTGGTTTGGCTGTTGTCAGCTTGATCTTCCCGATAGTAAAGACTGATTCCTTCTCGAGAGCAGCTCTTCTTTCTCTCCAAATCTTTTGAAGGGCAGGAGACTCAGCCTCGTTTGAGCGTGGCTTCACGTTGATGAGCTGAGAAGGTACGATGACTTCCCTCAGCATTAGAAGATTCCTGGTCTTGAGCACTTCAGCCAGAAAACCTTCTTCATCCACCTGGATATCGATTGGGACAGAACCAAGTGGGCGAAGAACGTAAAAAGGCAACACGATGACCTCCAAACTGAGTGGCAATCTGATGTTTGGATAAAATGATAACCAGTAGAGAGAAGCTTGATCTACGTTAAGGTACTTGAGTCCTTTAAAAACGGAATAATCAGTATCGAATGGATTGTAACCGTCAGCTCCAATCGAGTTGGTACGAAGAGTTTGGAGAGTTGAAAAAGAACGATGAAGACTTGAAAGACACGAAGCGAAAGCTTGCATGTTCTTTGGTGGAGCAAGACGAGTACTGAAAATTGAAGCTTGAGTAAGGTCCAAAGTGATCAGTCCTTGAGTGAATTCGAGTAAGTCCATGATTGATCGAGTCATCTTGTTGAAAGACTTGCCACCCTCTTTGACTGAACCTAGCCAATTGCGCTTATCAGGGCTCCCACTTCTAATAAATGTGATAGCCAAAGATAGGTGTTTTACATTCGAAATACCGCCAAGATATGGAGAATGTTCCAGAAGGAAGTCAGCATCTGCAGGATCGATATAGACTCCCAAGTCGACTTCGAAAATTTGAGGACAGAAGACCAAGATCCATACTGCATTAGTAGCTCTGAGGTTCAATTTATCGTCTCCCCATATTGGGATTGAAAGTCTCTTCTTCAGGGAATGAAAGAATGCAAATGGTTGAGCTGGCTCGTTCACTGTCCAGATCAAAAACTTGTCAAAGGGAATGATCAAGCTTTGAAGATTGACTACTCTCTCATAAATCAGTTGGGTAACTCTGAATATTCCATCCTCTCTTCTTTCGGATATTGGTGCTTAAAAAGGAAGCTTGGAAAAAGGGACAACTTGAAGATTGAGCCCTTGCACTTGCGGTAGACTGATAACATGCTGCTTGGGCAAGATGAACTCTAGAGATTTGATCATGCTCGCTTTTGATTTGTTGTTCTTAAGAAGTTGATAGAATGGAAGAAGTTCCAAAGCACTGATCGTGACGTTGGAAAGAAGGAATGGATGCCAGACTGAGAATGTCTTCTTGCAGCTCAGTGCGACCGAGTGAAGAGCTGCATCTCTTACCCTATCGAAGAGTGACGAAAATAAGAGCTTTGAGATTCAGTCATAAAGACTCTGAATGAATCAATGAATCACAGATGTCGCAGCTCTTTGCCATACTCACCTCCTTGCCTTTTCTCTCTCATCTTTGCTCTTTTGAGCTTGAACCTCGTCTTGGATGAACTTGATGATGAGTGATGACCAAAGCATTTTCTTGTGGAATCAAGTCTAATCTGGGACCAGCTCCGATGATAGTTGACTTGATTGGGTCAGATTTGGGTCTTGCTTTGGATTTGGTTGCGAGTTGTAGTCGTTCCAACATGTTTCGAGAAAGTAGTGAGTGGTAGAACGGAGAAAAGCAAATTTGACAGAAGACGCTTTTTTGAATCCGCTCGGTTCTCATCGGCGATTCTTTGATCTTTGATCATGCTTGCTTCTGGCTCTATGATGGGCATAAAAGCACGCCAACTTCTCATCAACGTATCTAAACAGAAGCGTCGACTCCAGAGCGACGGAAAATTTGGCATGCCCCTTCCCTGAGCGAGAGGCACCCCTTCCAACTTCTCACCTCTCCCCAAATCCTCTTTTGTTTGTATCTACTTCTTCATACAACTCTAGCACTTCTACTTATCCAGATACAAGGATGATCTCATCTTTCAATCCCTTGCCAATCTCACTTCTGAGAACCTCATTTCTACCTCTTCTCTTTCTCATTCTCCATCTCGATGCAACTCCAACTTTCTACCTCTGGACCCATCTGCATACCACGATGTCTACTAGAGCTAAGGAATCGAACCTTCATCTACTGAGATAGTTATAAAATGATCGAATACTTTCGCATCGAGAGAAGGTCAACGATGAGGCATCAGAGAAAAGACGGGGTGCATCCAGAATCAGAAAGAGAGAGAGAGTCAAGAGACGAGAAAAGAAAGAAGAGATCGCTTGGCGAGGTCGAAGTTGAGAGATGGCAGATCTGTCGAAGATCGCGAGAAAGGAAGGGGGATGGACAAGACGACGAGAAGTTCTTAGAATGACGATTTTGAAGTTGGTGGTCGACGAAAGAAGAAGAAATTTCTCGTCTCGTTCTCGAACCGAGATCGTAAGTATGAAGGTGATCTAATCTCAAAAACTTGAATCTGCTCATTTGAACTAATAAAAGGAGAAATTACGGAAGAATAACAAGATCATTGCGAGTCGGCTACTGAGCGAAAGAAATACCACTTCGCTCGAACCATTGATTCTGATTCGAACCAAGTCAAAGACAAGAAAGACCACGAGCGAAAGGGAGTAAAAAGAAAAGAAAGATTCAAAATGATGATTGAGGAATGCGTGTTGCGGATTGATAGATACATTTTCTGTAGATGGTTGGAAGAATGACGAAAGAAACCATGCAGGGTATATGTGTGATGATGACGTTGATATTGTTTTGGGATCTGGATCTGTGATCGATGGAAGACGGATTCCTTTTGTGACTATCTACAACTTATTCTCTTCTCAATGAGCCCACCTTGAAGCATTTATACCGCCTCCATGCTGTCCATTACTCGCTCTACTACCACCTTCAGAACTATGACTTCTATCGCTTGCATTCTGATTAGCCAATAAGTAACGATTTCCAACCAAAGGAAGACTATTAGAACTAGTCAAAGGTGATCTTCTACTGTTTGAAAATGAATTGTGACTATAATTGTGATTGTGATTGAAATCGAAATCGTTTCGATTTGAATCTTGATAATTTGATGATGAAAACGGAAAAGAAGTAGAAGTAGAAGGAGAAGCTCTTGATTTTGAAATTTGATGATTATAAGAAGGTAAAGGACCATCATGAGCATATTTCGAAGCTCCAGTACCTTTCGGTTTCGAATCGATGAGAGATTGATGAGGTCCATTTGATGAATTGAATTCGTTCCAAGATTCTTCCTGATCATCTATTGACATTCCTTCACTTTCACCTATTGAACTTCTAAAATAATGATTCTGATTTCCTGCAGATTCCGTCTCAGGATTCTCGAGTTCGATGTCCATTTCCAAATCCCCATTCATTCCTACCATTCCATAACCTGTCGATTGTTCTAAATGATTCTCTCCATTCGATAATTCTTCATTCCAGCCATCCATCTGATAAGCCCACTGTTCGATTATGTCTTCGCATATTTTCCCCAGTTCCTTAGAGTTGCCTCTGAATTTACCACTTTGAACTCGAGTCAAACGACTACCAAGAAGCGAATCCAAAGCCATCGTTCTAATCCCTTCAACCTCTGCAGAAGTTCTAACATTGGTGTCATTTGATAGGAAAAAGACTTGATGACCAGAAGTACGTTGAAGAAAGGAACATAGATAGACGATGTTTTCATCGTTACTCTTGAAGGAGAGAGAATTGAGAAAAACGAAGATCAGTATCAAAAAGAAAGTTTACAATCTCAATTCCCTTTGTCTTGAAAATCGATGTCATCATTACGAATACTCATCAGGAAAACACTCACTGTACAATTCCCAGAAGTCTTCAAGACCTCTTGCATATTTCTTCGATTTTGAACATGCATTGCCCATCTACTTTCTTCCAAAGGCAAATGTCTTTTCCCCAAACCATCTCCCAAATCCATCTTGACAAAGACCTTTTTCTGAGCTTGAAGAGCGGCCAAGATCCAACGATTTGCTTCTCTTGCATCTGAACTGACATCTCTACGAGAATTCTTGAGTCCATCTAGTTCTTGTAGGACAGTGTAAGGAATGACCAGAGTGACTGGAGAAGGACTAGATCCGGTAGAGAAAGCTAAAGTGTTGAGAGATAATAGACGAGCGAAAAATGACTCGAAGAATTGAAGAGAACATAGGAGAGTGTTTCTAAGAAGAAAAAGAAGGGGGGAAAGAGAGAGAGAGTTCAAGAGAGATAGAGGAGATTAGCAAAGGAATGAGGTAGAGTCTCGCATCATCTGGATGATGATAAGAATGATGATCTGCTGAAAATTCTAGTCTGAAGGCACAAACAACAGATGAAGGAGAGAAAAGAGTAAAGATAGCAGTCTATGGATAGACTTGGCTCCTCTCTATCTCTTTCAGTCTCCACCTATCTCAACTACCGCTATGGATCCTCACTGTACTGTACTGACTACTCACGTATCAATGACCAACAAAGCAGGTTTCCCACTGACTGTAGTTTGTAAAGCTCCTTGTGTTTCTCCCAGAGCCAATCTCTGAAAAGTCGAGGTTGATTCCACTTCCTTTTCTATTGCATTTGACTCTCGATTGAATTCCTGTTGATGTTGGATTTGAATCTTTTGATTTAGATAATTGTCAATCTCATCTCCTTCTGTGTTGCTTTCTTCATCTTCAGCTTGAATGATTTCTTCTTGCTCCCAAATCTCTTCATAACTAAAGTTACCGTCTTGATCTACAATGTAATCTCCTTTACAGATCGTCAGTCGGATCGGAGCTGAATTTGTAGTTGAACTTGAATTTGAATTTAAGGATTGTTGTTGATTGTACCAATCAGCGTAGGTACTCATTGATTCGCAGTCTCATTTGGTTGGAGTGGTACTGGAACAAGATTGATTCGAGATTCATTGCCTTTTCATACCTAATAAGTTCGACATTTACTCATTGCTCATACAGAAAGCTGACAATCTATCACTCTGTGCATCTCTTGAATTCAAAGTCATATCTTCCGTCAAGAAATGCGATTTGCTCTGGAAAATGAAGAGAAGAATAGCCAAGGGATGTTTCTATCGAATCATGCTTATGATAGATATGTTACACAAATGAAAGCCAAATCCTACTCTTTTTTCATTCTCAATCGATACTTCGATGATGTTTTCAAATGTTCCTCTTCCTACTGACTCTCCACATTTCCCAAGGCAATTTCCAATGTCTCTGTTGCAGGATTGGTTGGAAGACGTCGAAGTCCAGAGCTTCCAATCTCTCTAAATAACTTCTCGATGGGACCTGTAATTTCAGAATACAGTTTAGGACACGGAGAAATGAGAGAATGGGATCTCGAGTCAGTCAGAAGAAGGAAAGAAAATAGAGAGCAAGCAGCAAGTTCAAATCGAACTTGACAAATGTCTATCCATTCTATAAAACGAAAGACTCACAGCTCCAATCAAAGGTCCAACGACTGCTTGAGGTATTTTACCACCAAATTCCTCCTTTATCATCGTCCTAGCAGTGATGAGATAATCATTAGCTCTAGTAGCAGTATCAAAGACTGAATCTTTGAATCCTTTAGCTTCCATTCCTTTTCTATAAACTTCCTCTTCGACCACATGATGTTTGAATAGATATTCAGAAGGAATCATTAACCTCCTTTGACCTTTAGTTATCGTATTCCTAGGTGAAGGTTTACCACTCGTAGGTTGGGTATGGGAAGGGGAAGTCGAGAGTTGAGCATGGAAAGGTAAAGAAGCAAGAGACAAAGTCAAACCATTTGCTTTACCTAAATGAGAAAAGATTTCATCCAATATTGGAGAACTGATCCCTATTAGGTTTAGATAGAGATAGAATAATCGTGAAGAAGTGGCTTCGGAATAGAGTTCTAGATCTGATAGAGTTGGTGGAGTGAAGGGAGAGGCTAGATCATCTTCCTGTACCCAAAAAGAGAGCAAATAGAGAGTCAAAATTGGAGAAGAAAACAAGTGAAGTTCCAGTATACTCTCAGCAAAAGGATTCGAGATTGAGAAAGACTCTGTGAGAAATCGAGAGTAATTTTCACTCACTCTTGCCTGAATGATTCTAAGGAAATGATCTTCGACCAGACCTCCGTTGGCAAGGACTGCTGGATCATGGATTGCATCTCTCAAAGCTAGAACCACTGGATGTTTAGCAGGTCGGTTCTGTGTCCAAGATAGAAAGAGAAGAGAGAAGTAATGTCAAAAAGTCAGATCAGACAAATGTCAAAATGCAAAGCGAGTCGACCTTCCTTTTCCCAATTGTCTTTGATTCGGACCAATCATTTAAGCCTTTTGACAGTGTTGAGGAGTCAAAAAAGTCATCGTGGAACTTGTTCTAATCAGCAAAGCAGAGGCAAGAACCTTGAAATTCCAACTTGGAAGCTTGACGTTATGAGAAGGGAAAACGTCCAACTTGCACCTCTATCCTCTATCAAAGAAACTCATCAAATCTTCATGCCATTCTTTTCCATCTCTGCAACGTCATTTGAACTCACATCGTAAGCGCCAGCGATGGCGTCTCTCCACCAACCTATTCTGATTCTTCCCAGGATTTCCGAGCTTACGGAATCCTTTATGGAAGCCAATTCCGAGTTGAAAGCTCTGATTGCCAGGTAATGTTGCTGATGACGTCGTTGATAGAAGTAGTGAGCTAGATAGGAAGAGTAATCTGTGGATTGAACGAGGTAAGAAATCGAATTGGTAGATGAAGGATTGGAAGATGAAGAAGTTGATTTCCACCGCACACATCCCAATCGACTGCTTCTTGTTTGTGAAAGATTGTAGATTGAACATTTTGAATTCCGCAGAATCACATTCCGACTGGAATTCGACATCATCTTGAAGATTGAGAAGTATAGATGTAGATGGTCAAGATGTGTGTTAATCTTCTTGTCCTCCCTCCCACACCCAACTCTTAATTGCCATGTCTTCACCCTTAAGTTTCAACATTGACAATGGATATCTAGAAGGAATCGTACGAGGATATCGAGCAGGTCTACTGACTCCATCTCACTACGCTTCCCTAACTCAATGCGATACTCTGGATGATTTCAGAATGCAACTTCAAGCGACAGACTATGGTAACTTTCTAGCAAACGAACCTTCTCCAATCTCTACCTCTACCATCGCTGAAAAGGCTACTAGGAAATTGGTAAATGAATTCGATTACTTGAGATCCAATGCTACCCAGCCTCTCAGTCAATTCTTGGATTACATGACGTGAGTAACAAGCGGAGAGGGATGGAATGGCATGGCATGGAGCACAGTCCAAGAGTAGTACAGATATGATATCATAGTTCGATTAGAGTGACGACTATGATAATCAGTCATCAATAACAGTCGGAGTGGATAGAGTAGAATAGAGTAAAGTAGAATGTATGCCTCTTGTGGACCTCACCCCCTAATCGATAATCTATGTCTCGATTGTCTGTTACTCATTCCCATGCCTTCGACCTTTACTTATCTTCTTTTATCACCACATAGGTATGCCTACATGATCGACAATGTCATCCTACTCATCACTGGAACTCTCCACGAGAGAGACACCCACGAGCTACTCTCTCGTTGTCATCCTCTAGGTGTCTTTGACACCATGCCTGCCCTTTGCGTGGCAAACACTGTAGAGGAACTCTACCACTCCGTCCTGGTAGAGACTCCTTTGGGTGAGTAGTGGGATGGCCATGACGATAGGGTAGGAAGAGAGAGAGAGGGATGAGAAAGGATAGGGATAG
>JASXTE010000269.1:0-67852 GCA_030280995.1 Hemileia vastatrix
GCAGAGACAGCTCTCTCAGGAGCGTACTTCTCAGTACCTCCGACTGTAGTGGCATATGGACAGGAAGCTGGGAAAGATGGAATGAACATAGTCGTATTCTTTCCATCATTCGACTTGCATGTTCCAGACTTTCCTACTCCGTAATCACCAGATGCAAAGATAACCGATGTACCTCGAGCGCCCAATGCCATAATCTGATCACAAACTTTTCTGGCATAAGCGATTGGAACCTGAAAAGAAGAAAAGGCAAGATGGAGTGAGTGGCGAGAAAAGTTGAGAAGAAGAAGAGGCGAGATAGAGTGAGTGAGTGGCGAGAGAAGTCAGCGCGCGAGAAATCACTTTCTCCTCTGATCGACCAACTAAATTTCCGCTCAAAACACTCACAGTCTGTTCATCGTCTCCGTAGGATGTTGTGATGACAGCAGAAGGAGTCTTGAGACCTAATTGATAGGTAAAGAACTCGGAATAAGGCTCGTTGCCGTTGGTAGCCTCATTCAGATCAGGAATGAAGGGTGGTTCACCACCAGTTGAGAAGAAGGTCGAATCGACTGGATAAGTCAAAGCCGTGACGGTATCGACGTCTAAAAGGAAGAGAGCAAGGGGTTAAGAAAGTAGAACAAAGAGCGTCAGATCGGCTTCCATTGCTCGACATTCTGAACGACAAACTCACCCAGATCGGCTTCGACACCTTGCATGTCTTGAGCATTGGTTCCGTTATTGAGGAGAACCACTTTTGGATTGTAACCTACAGCCTTTGGCTTTTGCTTCTTCTCCAAATTCTGCAGGTCACTATAGGAGTAGTGTTGACCGAGATATCCAGTGATAGCGACGTTGTTAGAAGAGCGATTGGTTGGAACGTAGTCTGCTGTTTGGTACAAGGCCGAGATACAAGCGTAGGTTGTTGCAGAATCTTGACAAGAAGCTGGAGCTCCATTTGCACCTGCAACGTCAGGTTGAACGATGTTTGGAGTTTGGTAGTCCTTGTCTAGAGCTTTGAGGTTCGAGTAAGGAGCACGCATGGCACGATTCTTGCTGAAGTAGGAGACATCTACCAAGTCAATGGCACTGTTGGAAAAAGAGAAGTAAATGGGGGTCAATTTGGGAAAGATGCTTGATTTCGCCACTTTGCGTTTGCTACTCACGAGTGAAGGTCTCTTGGTAGACTGTATTCTGTAGTTCTGACCAGCATCTTGCTTTCTTCTTCTTCCAAAGAATAGACGCCGAATTCTGCATTCAACATTTTGCTAGCTTGACCGACAGAGGTTCTGATCTCCAACCAATCTCCAGCAGTGCTTCTTTTCTGGATTTCATTTCCGCTGAATCCATGAGATTCCAACCATTTCTTGACCAATTGAGAGTCTGACTCTTTTGGTGCAAGATGTTGATCGACTTCTTCTTGCGAAAGATGCTTTCCATAGAGAGGGGAGTCTGGGTTCGAAGTCTCGGATAACGTTGCCTTTAGATCCTCAATTCCTCTGTGAGACAAGGCGATTCTCAGATTGATTGGAGTCGAATCTGGAGCGACTGATCTTTTGACGAATCCTTGAGGCACGAAGACGGATTCCTTGACTTCTAGAGGCGAGTGAGGCAGAGATAAGACGGAAGATGTGGCGGCTAGGAACATAGCTAGGCGGGTGAAGTTGAGCAGATTCATCTTGAAGAAAGAGAGTGGGGTTGAAGAGAGGGGAATGGAAGAGTTGCTGTCGAAGGTAAGAGAGGAAGAAGAAGTCAGAGAAAGAACCAAGAAAAAGAAAGAGCAGAGGGTGGATATTCGATGAGCTGCAATGTGAGACAACGCTAACTCTTTGACAGCTGACAGATAGGAGTAGCACCTCCTGAGTTCTTCTCGTTCTTGACTTACTCTTTTGGGGAATGGGGAAACCTAAGGGAAAGATAGAAAGAGGAAAGAGGTGCTTTTATACCTTCTGTTTCTTCTGAGAAAGCTCGCTTGGAGAGATCCCTATCTTTTCCTTCCTGCCGAGGCCCTCTTCGGTCAATCGGCGGCTTCAGGTGGGGTCGCTATCACTCGATTTGATTAACTTGATTCGCAATCGGTTCCAAAAGAAGCTTTTGGAAGAACTTGTGACTTCTTCGCTCTTCGCTTGCGTGGAAGAAAAGGGATAAAACGCAGAACGCTTTGATCGCGAGAAAACGCCGAAGCTTCGCTCAGCAGAAGTCAGACGAAGGCGGCCTACCGCTTGATCGATGATCATAGAGATGTCTCTGCCTTTCTCAAGCTTGAAGAGGATGAAGAAGTCCCAAGACAAACTCGTCACTTGGACGAAGTAGTTTTGGGCAGTTGTGGCGAAGGAAATGTTGGACGAAAGAAGTTCCATCACTGGCCGATTCTCGATGCCTTCCACCTTCGATTCCAGCTCCAATTCGACCCACTGTTTCTACACCTTCAATCAACCTGCCCGTGAGTGATGGGTGATTGTTGGGTGAGAGCGTGTCGAGAAGAGTCAATGGCGAAGGTTGAATGGTCGCCGTTCGCAGACG
The DNA here is from genome assembly GCA_030280995.1 of Hemileia vastatrix. Taxonomy (NCBI): domain Eukaryota; kingdom Fungi; phylum Basidiomycota; class Pucciniomycetes; order Pucciniales; family Zaghouaniaceae; genus Hemileia; species Hemileia vastatrix. Next base: position 2,500 of record JASXTE010000269.1, read on the forward strand.
ATCTCCTTGCCACACAAGTTCAGCGAGCGAGATGAAAGATGATTCAATTCGATTTGGAAGTCACAAAAACAAGTTATAAAACATTTCTCAAAGTGGAAAGATTGAAAAGCCGTCACTAATTCTTCGAGACAGGTTTCTTTCCCCCAGGATTCTTGCTCTTTTTCCCAACAGCCTGATTCCCAACACTACTTCTCTTCTTCCCATCTTTACCATCCTTACCTTTTCCCTTTCCTTTCCCACCAGCAATAGAATTCCTATTCAAATTAACTTTTTCTCTCATTCCAACTTTTCTACCTTCTTCATCCAAATTCTGAATCTTGTTAGAAGCTTTTTTCTGATTCTTCTTTTCCATTCTTCTAGCCAATCTCCCCGGATCATTCTTTTTAAGATTAGTTCTTTCTTCTTTAGAAAGGGAAGAAAGTAAAGTGGAATCCAAAGAAGTGGTCTTAGGACCATCATAAGAGCTTGAACTTGATTTTGATTTGGAAAGATGACTTGCAGGTGAAGTTCCACCAGGAGTTGGAGCTCCTTTGGATCTATCACGTCTATTCGCTGGAGTTGAAGGTTCAGATCCACCTCCAGATTTGGTTCTAGAGAAATCACCATTGACGTTCCTACCACTTTCATCTTTACCACCTTTACCTTTGTTACCACCAGATTTACATCTAGACAATCTTAAAGGTCTCTTTTTGAATTTCAATCTTCTTCTGAATTCCTTGCCATAATTACTTGGAGGAGCTACCAAATCTTTACCCTTTCCTCTCATTCCACCTACTTGAGGTCTACCTGAGTTCAAGAAGGTTTCCTCGGTTTCATGCAATGCCATTAATTCATCAACGCAAGTCTCATCCTTGAATAAAACGTAAGCGAAACCTTTGCCCAATTGAGTTGAAGGATCTCTAATGATACGAACTGATGAAACCCAAGATGAAGATGATTCTTCTTCTCCTCCGTCTTCGGAATCTGAATCTGAATCTGAATCTCCATCTTCGTCTTCTTCATCATCCTTTGATTCCTTGGCCTTGTCAGAGATAGGATCAGCCTTCTTTCTTCTTTCGAAGACCAACGATCTCAAACTTTTTCCACCTTCATTTTCTGGTGGATTACCTCTTTCTTCAATCAATAAATCTTCAAAGAATTCTCTCAAATCCTCTTCACTAGCTTCGAAATCCAAATTCCCAACGAATAAAGTCTTCTTCTCATCTCTACCAATCGTAGCTCCTCCAGATCCATTAGAATTACTTGCAGAAGTAGAAGGAATCATAGCTTTGAAAAGAGATGAGGTCTTCTCCAATCCAGATTGAAGTAAATCATTCACAGATAAAGGAGTGACCAAATCGATTCTTAAATGTCTTTTTTGAAAGACAGTATTATTAGAAATGTTTGAGATCAATGAAGCTAGTAGTGAACCATTCAGATTGATAGGAGGAATTGGAATGCCTTCTCCCTCTTCCTCTTGATATTCTTCTCTCAATTTCTTGACCTCTTCCAAATCAACTTGATTCAAAGTAACATAAGCGTTGACAGAACTTGCATGAGAATTGAAGTCTTGTTTGATGAATGCTACTTTTCTCTTTTGTCTTGAATTCAAATAACTCTTTACTTGATTGGTAGAAGATGATGAAGGATCATCTCCATTTTCTTCCTTGTCTGCCAAAGCTTGAGCTTCACGATACGTTGCTGTACGTTCTCTACGTTTGGCTGCTTTGGCTGATGCTTCGTCATCCCCGGCTATGAAGTCATCGGTTGGTGTAGAGAAGGGAATGGACCGATATCTGATTGAGGAGATTGAAGTCAAGGTTGGATAAGGAGAGAATGAAATGAGATGCTTCTTGAGAGCTTTGGTGATTGACTTTGAGAATAGAGGAGGGAGAGAGAGAGAGAGGGAAAGATGAGTAATATTGTCGTGAATTGGAAATCCCATGCTCAAACTCGGTTTACTGATTAGCATGACGAGCAAGCTTTGTAGATTACTCACTCTGGATTTGACAGCCTCGATGGGTAGATTTCCTATGAAAAGAGTTCTCCTATCTTTGACCTCTTTCGGTTCATCATCGTCCTTATTTTTCTTGTTCGACTTTCCATTGCTTTTCGAATCTTTGAGTAATGATTCATGAACTGGAGGAGGAGCATTCTCATCTTCATCTTCACCTTCCGAGTCCAGAGCTTCGATATCTTGACCCTCATCATCATCTTCCAGCAGTTCTTCATCTGATTTGTCTTCTTCTTCAACATCGTCGTTCATCTCTACGTCTTCTGAGGTTTCTTCGACCTCCTTTCCCTTTCCTTTTCCTTTGACTGATTCCTCTGAATCCTTCTTGTTGCTCTTGTTCTGATACTTCTTTTCGACCAAAGTAGCCTCTTCTTCCTCTTTCTGTTTCTCGGCTTCTAGAGCTTTTCTAGCTTTCTTTGATTTCTTCTCATTCTTGATGGATTGAGTAGACTCGGATTGAGGTTCAGGTTGAGGTTCAGATGGACGTTTACGTTTGGAAGAGGTAGAGGTAGAGGGAGCTGGAGTTGGAGCTGTGATCGAGACGGGAGCAGCAGGCTGATAGACGAAAGTAAAGAACAGAGGAGAATTGCAGATGAGAATCTAGCGAACCAAGTAGGACAAGATAGCAGAGCTAAAGAAAGAGAGAGTATTCTAACCATTCTTCTCTTTTTTGTGTCTTCCCTTTTGTTCTCTGCATCCTTGGATCTTCGCCTCTATTTGCCAGCCTCCTCACTACATTCATACTTATGTTGTATGTTGTACTCACTGCACTTGAGAACAGATCATCCAATTCTGAATCGAAGGTTCCGTTGTTCTTGTCAGCCAAAGACCATTCCTTCTCTTTCTTTTCTGCTTTGGATTTCTTTTCCTTTTTCTCCTTTTTGCTCTTCTTTTCCTTCTTTTCTACAGTAACATCTTCTAAGACTTGATCTGCAGATTTCTCTTCTGTCTTTGATTTCGATTTAGACATGCTTGCGATGCGAGAATGACGTAAGAGGAAAGAAAAATCAAAAGAGTGCTCTTCAAGTTCTTCCTCGGTGCTCATCGGCGTTTTAGATGAAGCCTTTCTCGAGCAGAATGAACGAGATTGAATCTTGACCATCAACCGCAACATCAAATGCAGAATAAAGTCAAAGAATTTGCGAAACCGTATTCATCTTAACCTCTTCAAATGTCGACCCTCTCCTTCACTCCATCAAGACATCTCCCAATCTTAAACCTCCATCCTTCTTCGTCGGAAATCTCAGCCGCTCTTTCTAGAATCAGCATCGCATTGGGTCAACAGGATGAAATCATTTGCTTTCCACCTCAATTGCATCAAGTGTCTCAAGCAGAGAGAGGTCGTCAAGAGTCCGGAGAGAACGACAACGACTCGGATCAGACTTTCGAATCCAGATTCACGACTGATTGGCTTACTAGGCTGGTAGCTAGCCCCCTCGACTGGCTACAAGGCGAAGTAGATGAAGGGTTGCAATCGCAAGATGAAGCTCAACTCTCGCTGAAACGATCAAGTGCAGAGGAAATCGTCGACAAGGCGGCGGAGCTTTTGGCTATGTTTTCTGGGAAATCAGGTGAGTAGCCTTGCCAGGATTTTCTTTTGGTTCTCTGAACCAAAGATTTGAGATTCTAATTCCTTTTCTGCATTCTCATATTCTTACCCCGATCGTCTTCCTCTTCTCCCTCTTCAGCCTCTGGTCCTTCCACTCGAATCTACTTCTTCCCACCCACCCCAACCTCAACTTCAATCGACGATCCAGAAATTGATTTCCTCAATCGACATTTCACCGACATTCTAGTCAACATCCGAGATACAACTCTAGTTTCAGATGCTTTAGGTGGTAGAACCTGGGGTGCAGCTCCCTTATCAACAGTCGAACTTTTGAAGCTTTTTCGAAAACAAGTCGGACTGAAAAGAAATTCAGCATCAAATCAATCGTTGGAATCGACTTCCTTTCTCAGATCAAAACCTTACAACATTTTGGAATTGGGTGCAGGAACAGGTTTAGTAGGTTTGGCCTTGGCCAAATTTTTGAATAATCAATGGAAGTTCGTTGGGAATGGAAAGTCTAGAGTGGTTTTGACTGATTATCATCCTCATGTCATGAAGAACTTGAATCACAACGTTTGGTTGAATGGTTGGAATTCGAGTCAGGACCAGGATGAAAGTGAAAGGACGGAATCTGAAAGAGAAACGTCAAAACTCGTCAAATTTGTCCAATCGGAGAAAGATAGGAAGAAGGGTCCTAGATTTGATACAGATAGAGTCGAAGTGGAAGTAAAGAGTCTAGACTGGCAAGAGATTCATCATTCTTTACAAAAAGGAACTGGCGATCAGCAAGAAGTAGATGGGAATGAGAAATATGTTTCGAGTGCTCAAACTTTGCCTTTCGAGAAGCAGATCCATGCTGAACGTACTTCAGAGACGAAGGACGAACCAAAAGAAGGTTTCAATCGAAAGTTTGGGAAAGTAGATGAAAATCAAAAATTTGATTTGTTGATAGCTGCTGGTGAGTGTCTGATTTCTGTTCATCCTCGATTATTGAATTGATGACGGATACTCTCGTCAAATCTTGACCATTAGGACGTACTCATACTCATTTTCTTTCACCTGTCCATCTTCTTTTCTTTCGTTTTGTCTCTTCCCAGATTGCATTTATGATCCATATCATCCCGAATGGATCAAATCAGTAGCGACCAGACATCTATCCAAGCCTCGATCCATCCCTCGTCCAAATCAAACCTCTACATCAAATCCAGAGCCATCAGCGGACTTCTCAACGAAACCTTCTTCCTATCCGACTTTCGCAAGAAATCAACTTCACATCTTGTCCCCTCTGAGAGAAACTCATCAGACTGAAATCGAAGCGATTTATAAAACTTTTCCACTCTTTGATTGGAATCGAGATCAAAATCAAGAACAAGAACAAGAAAACAATGAGAAGGAAATGGAGTTGATGATTACAAACATACAAGATTTGGAAGGTTTTGATGATTTCGGTTCGCCAAAGTTGGACCTTGAAAGAAAGTCGTCGAGTTTGGATCAGAGTCGGGATGAAGAGATCGATGAAGATGAAAGGTCAAGGCTGTTGAGATTGTTGGAAGCCGGAAAGGAGTTGGCGAGAAGAAAAGAATCAATGAACAGGAATAGTTCTGAAGTTAGAAAGTATCGATGGTTTGTCATTGAATGGAGGTGAAACTTCGTTCTGTTTTCAATCTATCATAGAGAAAAAGAAATGCAATAGCTGACTCGCTCGAGCTCGAGAGTTGAACAGCTTTTGAGATTCGTGAAATTGGTGTGAATTGAAATAGTCGTGAAAATGATGTAATGTATCATGGTTACAAATCAAGAGGAGAGGCCGAAACAGAGGTGACACTAGAGAACGCGGAACTTAATGATGAGAGTGGACAACTTAGAAAGAAAAAGCAAGAAAACGAAATGAAATCGAGGCATAATGAAATAGAGGAGATGAGAATGCTGAATCACCAAAGGGGAATGCTACTAAGAAAGAAGATAGAAAGGGTGAGGCGTAGAGTAAGGTTTCCAACAAGAAATCAACGAGTCGCTTCTAAGGATTCGCGTTAGTTTGACTCGAATGATCTCTTGAGTTCTGATCAAGACTTTCACGGTTGAATCCATTGAGTAAATCTTGAGAGTGTCTCCAGACTTTATTATTCATCACCTGGGTGTCCATGACGACAGATTGTCGATTTCTATTTGCCGTCTCTGAACTTTTTCTCGGTCTTGATCTACTTGCGTTTGAATTGGTTGGAGAAGAGGTAATGACTGGTGATTGATCTTGACTTTGCAAAGTTGAGGATGGAGGAGAAGCCGAGGTGGAATTGGAACCTGAAGAAGCTGCCAACTTTGCAGATAGAATTGAAGAGATGGACGCAGAGTTGGAAGAGAAAGTTCCATTAGATTCAAGTTCTAACGGAGACCCGAGTTGGATTTGACTTTGGTGTTGATTCGAATTGGTTTGTTCGTAACTTGAAGGTTGCTGTTGTTGTTGATGTTGCTCGACGTTCCCAGAATGAGAGCTAGTATTCGTCGATTGACTCAAAAGTCTAGATTCTCTTCTAGCTTTGATGACATCTTTCAACTCTCTAACCATTCCCAAAGGTTCAACACCTTCACTTTCCTCTCTATTAGCTTTCTCTCTCTTTGCATTCTGTTGTATCAAGGCAGCAGCTCTTTGTTCCTTGGCTTTCTTGATTCTTTCTTCTCTAGTCATCTTTGATAAATTGTCCTTCTTGAAATTGGAATCCGCCATTCCAGCGATACTCTCAAAGACTTGTTCCAAACCAGGTGGAGGAAGATGATCTGGAGAAGTCGAGTTCAACAAGAGTTGGGCTAAATCTGACATTTCATCGTCTAATCCATTCTCTCCTCCAGTCTCATTCGTGATGGACTTTAGATTCGATGGTACTAAAGTTTCCGAAGTTCCATCTTTACCTTCCAATCTTCTCAGAGAATAGAGTGAATGTCCAGAAGGTGGATCAGGTGGACCGTCTGAAGACTCAGAGGTAGAATCCGATTTCCTCCAAGGTTTATTACTATTCAAAGCATCTTCTTCTACTTCTTGAGGAGAATCCAAACCTCTGGTTGCACTACTAGGTCTGAGATGTTCAGGCAATGAAGGACTGACTGCCCTGACCTTTTCCCTCTTTAGAATCTTCAATCCAGCTTCCCATTCAGCGGAAAGAGATAGGAGCTCTTCTTGAATACTTTCGAAAACCCTTTCGACTTGATCTTGTTTTGCAGAAAGTTCAGCATCATTCCTGAGACTCGATTTCGAATCTTCAGCTTTGGAAGAAGCGGCTTCAGAAAGAGATGAACTTGAAGTCGAATCTCCATGTAGATGAGAAGGTGATTTGAGATGAAGATCTTCTGAACATGCACTCAACTTCGATTGAAGTGCTCGAAGTGAGACAGCCATGACTCCGATTCGATCCTCCAAACCCATGTGACCAAAAGCACCTTTTGAGGTACCACTTTCGGATTGTCCAGGTGGAGCAAGAAGACCAGATTTCTGAGCAGTAGCTCCAGTCTCGTTACCTAGATCGAAAGCTGACTTGACCTGTTGATCGATGATGATCTTTTGATCTTCGAAGCATCTGATCATATCTTGCATAGATTGTAGAACCGTATCCCAATACTCTTGGAGTTCCATGTCCAAGATCTCCTTCTCTCCACCAGTGACCTTATCGCTCAGAGTGAAATCCAAAGCCAAAAGATGACAAAGTGTCCGCCTCCTAGTCGAATGGAAGGATTCGAAATTCGATTTGAGGGACAGAAGAGATTGAGGATCTAGAAGTAGAGGCGATGGGGTGGGAGCCATCGCGGATCTAGCTGGACTGGTGGATTCGGTATTGAAAGGTGCATTTGGAGAGAGACCGAGCAAGCTCAATCTCTTTCCACTGACGCTTGTGTCTTGAGTCCCAGTTCCAGTTGCAATGGAAGTAGCAGAAGTATCACCGAAAGAAGCAGTTGCACTTGGAGAATAGTTGGATCTGATTGGATTCGAGCCATTGGTTGAAGAAGTATAGCTCAATCTCTTGGAAGCTGCAGATTCGTTAGGTCCAGCCTTTGAAACTCCATCTGAAACGTAACCCAAGCGAGAGCCTCGTTTCCCAATGCTACCGCCAAAGCTAGAACCGATCTTTGGACTTGTGGTTGAATCCAACAGAAGACTGTTACGATTCGATCTCGTACCTGGAGGTACAGGGCTGACTGAGCCCCTTTCTCTTTCCTTCTCTCGATCCGCTGCAGATCCGTCTGAAAGTAGAGATAGTCTCTTTTGCTTGCTGTTGTTGACCGAAGGGGGGTGTGAGAGATCGAATGGACTTTCGTTTAGAAGACTGATTCTCTTTGAAGAACTACCAAAGTTTCTAGGAGTCGTTTGCCAATTGTTTCCCAAAACTCCTCTTCCACCACCGCCGCTACTCCATGAGATCCTGTTGTCTTCCAGTTCCTCCACATCAGAAGAAGGCTGTTGATGCTCACTTCTTCCATTATTGTCTGCTAAAGAAGATCCCACAGAAGCTGAATGAGTGAGGCCATCTCCATTAGAAGATCCATCGAGAGAATACATTTCACTTAACAATCCTAGTTCTTCTTTCTCGACCAATGAAGAGAGTTGAGATTTGGAAGTTCTACAGATACGATCTGCAGATGACAGAACTTCGATAATGGAATTTCGTAGACCTGCTAATCTTCTTGGTTCTTGTTGTGATGCGAAAGATTGAGCTTCTCCCTCTCCGAGCCCAGCTGGAGAAGGTAGACCAGAGAGAGACATCGGCCTAGAATGCTGTTTCTTTCCGGAAGTTAGACTGAAAGCAGAGGCATTTGACAATCTTGCGTCTTGATGAGAAGTCGATCCGTTTGGCGGAGCTGAACCATAAGGAGATCTCGATCGAGGTGGGGAAGAATGATAGGCTCCGAGAGAAGAAGAACCTGCCTCTATCCTCGAAATCGGGGGTAGAGGATGAGTGCTGCGAGGGAGAAAGGTGAGGAATGAGCAATCGATGTTTCAGTCAGGCATACATTCAAACCTTTCGGAGAAGAACTGCTGGGTCTCGATCTCAACTCACATCTTGTAACCTCGAGCGACCAATTCCACCTCTTGAATGGCTCCTATTCCAGCATTCACCGATCTATCGAAAGCATGAGCAGCAAGGACTAAATCTCTAGCACTCTTTACAGCTTCACTAGCCAATGTGGCTTTGTCTCTAGGAGTCAACCTTCCAGGGATTGCATATCTAAGCAAAGATCTAGGAGGACTTCCAGGATGAACGTAAGCCTGAGCTTTCCTTCCCAATTCCGATCTCAGAAGTTCAGGTTGAGGAGCCAAAGAGAGTGAAAACCTCAATTGATCTTCAGAAGCAACAGTGAGACCTAACGAAGGAGTGAGATAGACGGACCAGACTAAACATGAAAGTAGTAGAACGGCTTGAAACCATGCTTCCCAGCTTGAAGTCAAGAATCTGTATGCTATGCAAGCTATCATGGAAGAAGTTCGAAGTTGAGATCCTAATGGAGTTAATGTCGGTAGATTTGAAGCTGATGAGATCGAATTTGGATTCCGACTTTTGTCAGAAATGAGAATGAAAGTTGAAGGTGAAGGAGGTAGAGTAGCATTGAGAGAACGACAAACGCAACTAGTGATAGCTTGTGTTCGTTCGTCTTGAGATGAAGGTGAAGAATGGATTTGTTGATTTGCTGAGGAATTTGATCCGATTTTTCGTTTTGCATAAGTTTCGATTTCTGCCTCTGCTTCCGCATCAGCATCTGGGTCGTTGACTAGAGGTGGTGCATCATCGTAGAATGAAATCGAGATCGAGGGAGCTAAAAGGAAAGAAGTGCAGATTGCGTATTTGAACCTTTCAGCCAAAGATCCTGGACCCGCAGCTGGAGAAGCCGTACTAGAAGCTGCTGTCGACAGCGGTCGAGATTTTGAAGGCAGAGGTGACACTCTAGAAGGAGTCTGAGGTATGGGAGTCAAGGATCCCTAGAAATAGGAGAAAGAGAGTTGGAGGGAGGGGAGAGTGCATGAGCACTCCCGGTTGATTCACTTTTGACTGTTCTAGTTCCCAACTGATCCCAATTGCTATATCAATCCTATCCATCGCATACACTTACCAGTAGAGAGAGTAGAGCTGGCCAAATGAAGCCCATCAGGAGCATCAAGATAGCGTTCCCCAAATCCACCACGAATTTCTTGACACCTTCGATTCCACCCGAGAATTTGTTTCTGAGATTGATTTCATCTTTCTTTGCGATTCGTGATTGATCTTTGACACTTGGACTACTTTCGGGAAGAGTCAGGCCGGAAGTCAAAGAGGAGGAAGTAGATAGACCTGAAGGTAGAGGTACTCTTTCGATCCCAATCCCTTTCAAATCGTTATCCCTCCTACTAGTTCTCCTCCTATTACTAGAACCACTACTATTCCCACTTGCATCATTTGAAAGAGAACGTCTGAGACTAGATCTAGCAGATACAGAGACATCCTTTGATTGAGTCAAGGATTGCCAACTCTGTCTCTGTTCCTCATTCAATAGAGAATGTTTTGAATCTCTATCTCTTTGAGCCATTTCCATTGCTACTCTTGGAGAAGGAGGAGTGAGACCGTAAGCAGGATTGGATTGAGTTTGATAAGAAGAAGCGAGAGAGACTGAAGATAGAGGACGATTGTTATTCGAGGTTCTTGAAGAGAGAGATGCGACTGATGGAGGTCGAGGTGGCGGAGGTGGCATTCTGGAATAGAGATCTGCTAGAGTCATCGATTCATCTGGCTCGGTGTTGAATTGTTCGTCTGCAAGAGAGAAGAGAGGAAAGTTTTAGAGATGAGATTGGATTCGGATGCAAGGATTCAAGGTTGGGCCTCTGTCGTCAGATCGTCACTTTTGTGACGCTTTTTTGATAGTTTGATTCAGCCTATGTCTTCCAGATTGAATGAAAAGAGTCTTTTGCTATGGAATCGAGCGTGCTGTTGAGCTAGACTTGATCTCCCCTGTCCATCCATCCATCTCTGCCTTGCTTGTCTGTTCTACTCACCCGTATGAAAGTCATGATGAGGCGACTTTTCTATAAAGACTGGCTCAGCCATCTGCAAAATGAGAAGCGACTATCGAGTTGCGACTGTGACTGCTACTCCTTTCGCTTTGGCGTTTTGATGGAAATCGTTGATGGTGGTTTGGGGAGAAGGCGTGGGAACTTTGCTCTCATCTGAAAGGAGCAGCTTTCCTTTGTGTTCTCCGCTCTTCGCTCTATCCATCAATATTCAACTTGTTCTTATCTAAAATTCCAGATCAAGTCTCGTGATAGAAAGAGTTTTCACCTTCTTAGGTAGAGCCTCTCTTGTCTGGCTGTCAACAACTTGCTCTCACTTTCTCTGTTCATCGACAACGGTCTCTTCCAATCTGTTCGACAATGACTCTTCGGATCGATTGTGAGTTGATGAAGGAAATTGATGATAATCAAGAAGGATTTCTCAGAACTTCGCATGATCATGTAAGTTTCCAGATCAGAAGACCGTTCGCTGGTTCACAGGAGAAAGTCACGAGTCACAGAGTCGACAATTGAAAGATTTGATTACAGGCAAAGCCAATGCAGCCTACGTCGAATGAGTGAGATACTGAAACGTAAGAAAAAGAAGAGCCGAAGCAAAAGATGAAGCTTTGAAACCGGCGAGAAGAAAGGGATGCAGAAATTGAAACTCGAGCAATTGACTTGAGTGAGTGAACTAAAATGAAAAGTCACTTTTTGGAGATTCAGTCTCGGCGAAGGCTGTCACAGAAGAGAAAGATCCCAAATCAAAAGTTATCTCAACTCTAGCTGAGAAAGCAGCAACAAGAAGAGAGAGAGAGGTAAAAGGTCAGACAGCTATTTAGAAGAAGGCTCGCTCTCGAAGGGCGAAAGGCTAACAACATCTAATTCAAGGTCTTTACTCACTCAAGAGATGTCCCTTCTGCCTTATTTCCCTCTGAAAACCCTTAAAGCCTCATCAAAGCGTTTCTGTTCTGTTTCTGACAAGTCCAGCTTAAACTCTCCGTCTTGCCCATTCTTTTGTCTGTATTCTTGACGACTGACGAAGAGCTCGACCAGACTTCCAATTTCAGCCGTTGGATCAGGATGACAGACAGAAAGGGCCTTGAGTTGAGGCAGGTTAGGTTCTTTGTCTTCTGTGTTTGACCAATGAAGTGCTTCCAGTATCATCTTGAGCTGGATCGGACATGCTTCAGAGAAGGTTGCTATTTGAAGGATCTCAACTAGAGAAAATTGCATGAGTGATCCCTCAACATCTCTGGAAAACGTGCCGGTTTGATTTGCGACCCATTCCAGGCTTTCTTCTTCCAAATAGACGGTTAGTAATTTCACAGAGGGAGACACCACAGATCGGAGCTGGGAGATACGTCCGCTGAGAACAGTTAGATTTGGCGAAGCCAGAGGTAGAATGAAAGCTGGACGAGAGAGCGGATGAGATGGCAGAGAAAGATTTGACAACATCTCAAAGACGAGGGGATCAAGTGCAAAAGTCTGGTCTTCAGAACCTTTCACAGAAGTAAAGTTGAGTGACTTGAGAGTGGAAGCGTTACGCCTGAGAATCGAAATGATGTTTCTGAATAAATTTGTTCCAAAAAAACGCAGTGAAACCAAGTGAGATAGCCAAGCGATTTCATCTTCCTGAACATCGAAGAGGGAGTGAGTCTGGTAGTAGGAGAGACCATTTTCAGAGCTGATTGGAACAGAGCTCTCTACTAGAGGTTCATATGACCTAGCGCTACCACAACGTAGTATGTATAGCCTGGGAAGCGATCTAGCATATTGTCTAGTTAAACTGTCCAACTTGTCCCTTTGCCGTATTTGAAGAATTCTGATAGTTGAAGATGAGAGAGTGATGACATCGAAGATCTTTTGCAATTCCTCTTCTGTTTTATAAGCCTATCGATGATCAGATTGTTCATAGTGCTCTGAGATCTTGCAGTGAAAGCTTGAAGCATCTCCATCATTCTCTCGAAAGAGCAACCCTTCCCGACTTTCAAGTCTCTCCAATAACCTTGACTTCCCATGATGAGTTGATGCCATTCTTGACACGTGGAAAGTACCAAAGCTCTCTCTAGCGGCTTGAGATGATGAAAGGTAAGATATTGAACCTCGGTTGGTAGATCGTTGAAGGCGAAATTGGAAGAAGAAGGCATCATCTAAAAGGAGTTGAAGGGAAAGCAAGACGAGATAAGCGATTCGCCAGCTAAGTTCCAACCAGATCACGATCTCCACTTACTATCGATTCCTTGACTGAGGGTAATCGCAGAGCAAAGGATGGCAGAGACTGAGATTGAGCGAAAATTTGGACGAACGAAGGGAAGAGGTTCTTGACCAAAGTCTCTTCAAAGCGAAATTAACGTCTTGATTCTCTGTTTGGTTGATTGTCTTTGTTCTCAATGAATCAATTGAATCTGATCAGGCTTGAAGCTTTGATGAGAGGGATCCGAGATTTCGAATGAGTTGGTCGAAAGTCAAAAAGTCTTTGCCAACTTTTTCCAAATCCTTCTTCTTCTGCCATCACATCCATCGTCTCAATCTTGATTCCTTTTTACCCTTCAAAGCAGACAAACCTGATCTGTTGAGCAGTCTCGATCAGAGACTCGCCTCATCTACATCATTCTCAGAAGATCGTCTTCGATAGTCCTTGCCAGATTCACTTTGAAGATCCTGTCTTCTGAACCCTCTTACTCGGCTTCTCTTTCCTTCAGACCTGTGAGTTTCAATCTACTTTCCGGTCAAATCTGTCCTCTTTAAACTATCCGAACCTAACCTTTGCTCCGCCTTGAGGATCTATCTTACCATGCTCACTCAGTCCACCCTTCTTCGCTCTCATTCTATCAAATCCAATTCCAGCCAGACTCCTCTCTTGGCTTCCCACTCAATTGCCATATCATTCTCAGGACTTCCATCTTCCTTAATACTCTTTGATTGTGAGAATCCAAACATTCTCTGACTAAGAGCCATTGGCCTTGCTTGCTTGCTTGCTTGCTTGCTTAGGTTTCTCACCTCATCTTCCACTCCAACTCTTCTCTTCTCTTCGCTCTCTCAGATCTCGATCAGCCATGTCTTCTAATCTCGCTTCCTTCAACTTCAACGAAATTACTCCTACTCCTCCTAAATTCAACGATCTCCAAGATGAGATCTACCATCTCATTTTCAGTGTCTTGGATCCTTACGAGAGAGCTTCAATCTGTTCTACATGCAAGAGATGGTACGAGATCATTATGGCAACAAAAGCTTATTGGAGAGAGGTAGAGATCAAAGAGGATTCTTCTATGGATGAAATCAAGACGATTCTCCAGGTCTTCAACACCAGATCTGAGAACACAATGACAAGAGTCCAGATCAATAGGTTCATCGTCACAGAAGAAGAGCTTCAAGAAATTTTCTCCTTAATTGGGCCTTCTTCTTCCAGACTAATGTCTTTGTCGATATGCCAAAATGTGGACTTAAATGCTCAGACGAGACAGTTCTCCAGGACTCTACCCCAGCTAGGGTCTCTTTACACCTCGGAAGAAGAAGACGATCCAGAAAAGTTCAGACGTATTGATGTCAGAAGAACTTTCACCGGCCTCAAACATTTCTACACGGACATTCTCGAGGACATCAAGGACGGAGACATTCAATGGTTATCGAAACTCGAATATCTGACTATTGACACTGCAGATTCTCATGTCACTGTTGTTGCAGTCCTTTCAAGCTGCTCCTGCAGCTTGAAACGCTTTGTATTGGGAACTATCTTAACTCAAGATGCAAGTTTGATCGAACCGATCGAGATGGCTGCTTTGGAAAATTTAGAGATCTCACCTGCTTTCCTCGGTCGAGTCCCAGTGGTCTTGCCTCTAATAGCGCCGAACCTCAAGTATGTAAGCGGTGGTCTCTATGAGATTGGAGCTGTAGACGCCCCATCTTTAGAGTTGATGTTTCTAAATCTGGAGGATGAAGGAGAGGAGGGCTGGAATAAGGAAAAAAGCGAGGAGTTTGCTCGAGAGTTCAAGCGCTCCCTCTCTGAAAACCCTAGATTGGCTATTCTGCAGCTTAGTCCATACAAACAAAGCTGCCAAGCTCAAATTCAAGTGACAACGCAAGCTCTCTACTGGACTCAAAGGCAAGATCAGGTTCCTCTCGGTCTTCACCTCGCAGATTTTACCATCTCTGGCTGCAATTGCATCGAAGATATGGCAGGTCTTGCCGAAAGGTCATCAGTAGAGAAAAGTTTTTCCTCCAGACCTACGGATTCGAAGGGTTTTTCTTCGAACTTAAGGACTCGGACATCGCTCTTCAAGAGCATGCTCTGAAGCGGTTCGACGAAGAAAGGAAAAGAATCGAATCTCTCCAAAGTCTGGACTAAGTCAAAGTGGTGAGTTCTCCGAGTTGAACTCTTGCGTTGAAGTGAAGAGATCAGGTCGAGCCCCGATGTCTGACATGCGCTTCAAGGCTTTCTTACTGCTTCTTTACAAAGGTCTTCAACCTCAAGCTCTCTCTCTTCCTCGGATTCTCATTCCTCGTAGGAGAACTCGTTCAACTCCATTACCATCGTTGATCAAGTGTCTCGTTTTAGGTCAAATTCTCTGTTTGTTTTTGGCTCTGGGTCTCTTTCCTCCAGATATTGACTTCTCGTGTTCGAAATAGATTCCGTGTTTCTTGAATGACAATCCGATCCTCCAGATGAGAGTGTCTTTCTCCCGCTCGATCCAACAAGGTTATCTTTGTTTGCAGAGATGTTACTTGATTAAGCTGTCTGCTGCCAGAGCAGACACTCGCTCAGATCTTCCATCGACAACGGTCTCTTTCGACGTCACTCTTCGGATCGATTGTGTGTAGATGAAGGAGTTTGATGACAATCGAGAAAGATTTCTCAGAACTTCGCGTGATCTTGTAAGCTTTCAGATCAGAAGACCGCTCGACGTTTTGGTTCAAAGAAGGAAGTCACAAGTCAGAGAGTCTTCGAGGCGACAATTGAAAGATTTGATTACAGGCAAAGCCACTGCAGCTTACGTCGAATTAGAGCCTCGAAGTGAGAGAGATCTTCCAACAACCAGCATTTGATACTCATGCGGTCCACAAAGTTCGGAATAGAATTCTTGCATTTTCTTCCGAAGCAGATTTTGGATTTTGAAACGCGGTACCGTCTTTCTGGCCCAAACTGACCTCGGTGGTACAGCCTGACAAGAGGTAGAATCGAAAGATGGGAAACAATTTCAGTTTCTGAGGCTTCATTATCGTTAAGCATATAGTCTGCTCTTTTTTGTTCTACCTTGCAGTCTGCACTTACCAATGACTGTTCTCATTTCGGCAGTTTCCAGGTCAATTCTCAGGCTTCCATCTTGCCTGGATCTTGTAAGTGGAAGAGAGCTTGGTTTGCGAGGGAAATGTAGATATTTCTCGTATTCCAATTCGATCTGTACTCTTCTGTCGTACCCATCTTGAAGTTCAATGCTTTTGAAATGTTTGTCCCACTCCCAGTCGGATTGATCTTCCAAATCATCTTCGTGATCCCAGTCTTCTTCGATGGCTTGATGGTTCTTGGCCCAATAATCATTATCATCAGCCATCTCAGTGCCATTCCATTGAATCTTGAAGATTCCACATTCCACCTTCGCTTCTGCTTCTCGATGCCTAGAGTGGATCATCAGAGCTTGAAGGACAGTGGCCACGGTGATAGCTTTGGAGGTCGAAATCGTTTCTACAGAATGAGAAGAGTTTTTGAGTTCAAAAGTCCCGTTGAGGGTAGCCTTTTGCATTGCTTTGGTGGGAGGAGAAGATTTTGTTTCGGGATCAACCTTCTTCGTATAGCCATGTTCGAAAGTGCAATCATAAGAGTCACTGTCGGAGCAGAAGTGTCGCTGATTGGGTGTGCGAAGATTTGAGACGTGGGTTGGAGCGTCAGTCCTCAGTTTCAGGAGACGACCATTCGAGAGTTCTTACCTAGTCATGCCTGAGCTTATCAATCTGAAAGGTTTGAGAAAGGACAAGGTGAAGGTTAGAATCTCACGAGCAGAAGGAAGTCGCTTCTGCAGTTCGTCTCAAGGCGGATATCGAAATGAGCTCACGCCCTTTGACGTTCGTAAGTTCAGAGTATTTGGACTTACGTGTTCGGTCTCCAGAAGCTCAGAGCTGAGATTTGGTGGAATCTCTTCTCTTTCTGTGCTTTAGGAAGTGATGAAGATGAATTGGGAAGAAGTGAGTTGATGGTTGAAGAAGAAGAAATTTTCATCGAACCTTGCGCGCTGTTGACTCTCCAAGCCCCGAGCGAAAAGGCCGAGCCAACACCACTTTATATTCAAAGGAATTGGACGAGGCACTAGGCACTTAAATGCAGCTGTTTCGAACAGTTTCATTTAACAGCGATTGTGATCAAAGTGACACTGAAGCTTTCGACGGGAGAGAAGTGTGGGCTGTGAGCACAGCATCATGTCCGATTCTCTCCCAGCACATGAGGGTTTGCTCAAAATAGTACAACAGGATGTGAAGATGCTCATCCTTGTTTCAAGAAAACAAACGAGGACGGATATCGACAAGAGAACTTCCAAGAGAACTTCATGATCCCAGAGCTTTCTCCAATTTCGCCATTGAAGAAAATAGTGACCCACAAAGACCACCTTCTCCGACAAAGATTGCAATTGAAATCCTGAATTTGATAGAACATAGTCAGAATCCTCCTCAAACCTCAATCAATCCTTTACATAGACCTTCTCCTTCAAAATATACTCTCTAACTCCCTCAACCGTACAACTTTCCAATCTCTTCCTAAACCTCTCTCTATCCTCCTCACTTTTCCCCTCTTCCAACAAATTCATCACCAAATTTCTAATTTCCGTACTACTAAACTGCATTTCATCCTCTTTCAACAAATCATGAATTTCAATGAAACCTTTCTGATACCATTCTTTAACATAATGACTGTTCAACAAATCCTGTTCTTTTTCGATTTCTTCTTTTCTTTTCCTCTCCATCTCAATCTCAATCTCAATCTCATTTTGAGAAATATCAGTTGAATTTTCAATCATCAACCTCCTAGCACAGATTAATTTAGTTCTTTCGACTTGAAACAATTGTTCACAGGTTGTGTTTAAACCTGTTCCATCTGGTGGATCGTAATATTTAGGAGTAAAGAATCTAGGTAAAGTATCTGCTCCTACCAGATAATGTAATACTGTTCCATGATTCTCTTCACCAGAATGAGGATTGAAATTGTTCTCCTTTAGATATTGATGAATCAAAGTGGATTTGGTAGCTATCAAAGGTTGATCTACGATTCCGATGGCAATCGAAGGTTCTCCTTCATCTTTATCATTCTCATTTCCATCCTTAAGCTTCTGTTTAGATTTAGACTTTAATCTCTCCAACGCTTCCTTTGCCAATATTTCCATCAATTCGATCCTTTGCAAAGTAGTTGCGTCTCCTTTCTTTCCAGTGCCTTTATCTGCATTCAGAGTTGAAAACAAGAGTAAATGAGAATCATAGGTTGAATCTCTTGATTTTGGATGATTGAGTAAAAGAGATAGATGAGCGGAAGTTGGAGGATTGAAAGAAGAGTCCAAGACTGCGATTGAGAATGGATTTGAAGATGACTTTGAGGATCGATTCGGGAATGGCCAGGTTGGGGTTGAGGACCATAAGACCTTTAATGGTTTGGATGTTGATGATGATGAAAGATAGTCGGACAAAGATTTCTGAAGGATTGAACGACGAGATGAAGATAGAAGTGGATAAGAGACGAGACTCGAGTGGCTCATTTCTGCGCTGCTCATCGGTTCTTGAAGAGAATGATGAAGTGATGAAGTTGAAGATGAAGAAAGTCTGAAAAAGGAAGAAAGAGAGAGAGAAAAGAGAAAGCGTTTGGATAGTGAGACGAGATGGAGAAGATCGACGACTGAGATTGTGTTCTCTCTCCACCAACCAATAGCCATCGTATTCTAGTCTAAAGATTGGATTATCAGATATGGCCTACGTTGGACTTTGCAAGGCTCTCTACGATTACGAATCTCAATCCCCAGATGAACTCTCCTTGGTCGGTCAGTAATCAGCAGACAGTGACAGTGAACTGCCTGCTTGATCCATTCTAGTCCTCTCATCTCCTCTCTTCATCTCTATCCTTTCCACTTTTACAGAGGATCAAGTGATCTACATTCTCAACGACGATGATCCAGAATGGTGGTCTGCCAGAATCCGTAGGATGAATGAAGATGGAACTCCAATCCAGAACGATTCAGAAGCTCCTTCTGGTTTAGTCCCTAGCAACTACGTAGAGGCTGCAGAACCTCTCAGACTAAGTAGAGCTCTCTACGATTATCAGGCTCAGAATTCAGACGAATTGGATGTGGAAGGTGAGTAGACAGAGAGAGAGTGGGGATTCCTCGGATGAGTTGATCCTTTTGTGCTGGTTCGCATCGAGATAAGAGAGGCTGGCGTTGCACTTCAAAGCCCTCGCAATCTCACAAGCAAGCCGCACATTTGGTATTCGATATCTCATTTGCTTGAGATATTAGTCACTCTGGACATCTACCGATCTGGTTTGAGGCTGATGTGTTCTCTCTCTCTTTCTCTTCCCTCACTCCTCAATACTTCAGAGGACGAACTGTTGAGAGTCTACGAAACTGATGGGCTATGGCTGCTCGTTAGGAAACAAGGTGCAGATGAACTAGGTGATGGTCAGGGGAAATTGGGTTACGTTCCTGCAAACTACGTCGATGAGGTGAGTTCTGAGATTGATTGGAAGAGTGACAGCTTTGCCTATCGGGAATCGAATCGAGTTGGAAGGAAATCAAGGGTAGCTTCTCATCATCCAATTTCTATCTATCTATCCATTACATTCATCTAATTCTCAGGTCGAAGCTCCGGACACTGGAGAAGTTCCGGTTGAAGTGGAACCAGAAGAGGAAGAGGACAATGTCGCTCCATCTGGTGCAACGATTCCAATGGCTCCTCCAACTGGAGCTGGAAAGCAAGACAAGGCTGATGCTATCAAGATGTGGGCTGTATCTGTGAGTAGTCAAGGTAGAGAACTCTAAAGGATGAGTGATCCTGCAGCGACTAATCGACAATCTCTATCGATTCTTCCCTTCAACTCTCTCCTCTAACAAGGCTTTGGATTCGAAGAAGAAGAAAAAGAAAGGAACTCTAGGAATCGGAAATGCCTCTCTATTCTTTGCTTCAGAATCAGACAAGACTCCAGTTCAAAAGATCTCAGTCTCTCACATTTTATCTCATTCCTTAGAATCCAAAGGAAAACAACTTCATCTATCTCTATCTTCAGAAGCTGGGATCCAAGGGGACGAATTGATCTTCAATACCGGAAGTAAAGATGTTGGAGAAGAAATCGCCGCCAAGATTGATCAGAGTAAAGATGCAGCTGAGAATGCTGGAGAAGTCGAAGAGACTTCTGCTCCTGCTCCAACCAAAGGAGCTGGAATTCCTCCTCCTCCACCTCTAGCCGGATCTTCTTCTACTACTCTACCACCTCCTTCAAGACCAAATGCTGTCTTACCTCCACCTCAACGTAAGACTGTCAGTTTCCAAGCTCAGACTGAACCTGAAGAGGAAGAAGCGGAAGTCGAAGAAGAGACGAATCAACCTGAAACTAATGGACATTCTTCTTCAGGAGGAGAATCAGCTATCGCTCTTTACGATTTCGATGCTCAAGGAGATGATGAATTGAGTGTCAAGGAAAACGAAGAATTGACAGTGGTAGAAAAGGAAAATGAAGATTGGTGGAAAGTTAGGAATTCTTCAGGTCAAGAAGGTGTGGTACCAGCAAGCTATGTCGAAATGACTGAAACTACTCCAGCAACTTCAAGTTCAATCCCTACACCTCCTCCACCACCACCAGTAGTGAATGGTGCTGCAAGTGCAGCTGCAAAAGCCAAAGCTGCAAAGGAAGCTGAAGAAGCTAGAAGGAGAGATGAAGAAGAAGAAGCAGCTAGAGCTGAAGCTGAAGCCGAAGAAGAAGCTGATCGTCAAGCTGCAGAAGCCGCCATCGCTGAACGTAGAAGGAAGAAGGCTGAAGAAGATCAAAAGAGAAGAGATGCTCTCAAAGCTCAATCGGCTCCTGCTCCTCCAAAGATGGAAGAGAGAAGAGCCCCGGAACCTCAGAAGGAAGTCAAAGTTCCTAGTGGGAAGAGTGCTCCAGAGAGACCTAGTGGTGGAGGAAGTAAGAGTAGTGAGTATATCGTTTTTTGCTTCGAGGCAGATCGAGATCTTTTCGATGGCAGTCACTGACCTTGAGGTCTCTCGAATCTTGATCTTCTTCTCGTAGAACCTGCTCCTAAGCACACTCGTATCTGGCATGATCGAACTGGTCAATTCAAAGTCGAAGCTGAATTCTTGGGTTTCAATCAAGGAAAGATTCGACTTCACAAATTGAACGGAGTCATCATTGAAGTAGCAATTGAGAAAATGTCAGACGTAGACATTCAATTCTTGGAAGAAGTGACTGGAAAGAGATTAGCTCCTCGTCAATCCTCAAGTTCAAACAACAAGGAGATGAGTCTAGCTCATGCTGTAGAACAGCGTAGAAGAGAAGGACCTGGAGGTGGAAGTTACAATGAAAGAGAAAGGGAAAGACAGAAAGCCAAAGAGAGAGAAAGAGAAAAGGAACGAGAGAGACGTCATCGTCAAGGAGGTGGTGGTGGAGCTGCAAGTAGTAGCAGTAGACCAAGTGGATCCTCTTCGAAAAGGAACATTGATTGGTTCGAATTCTTCTTGGCTGCTAGCGTCGATGTTGACGATTGCACTAGGTACGCTGCCGCTTTCGAAAGGGACAAGATCGACGAAGCCATCTTACCAGAATTGGATCCATCAACTTTGAGAACTTTAGGTTTACGTGAAGGAGATATCATTAGAGTTCGTAAATTCATAGATAGGAAATACAAACCTCAAGGATCAAGTTCTAGACAGAATACTTCTAGCGATCCAGCTTCTCAACTCAAATCAGACGAGGAAATGGCTAGAAGACTTCAAGAGCAAGAAACTGCTGCCAGAAGAGGTAACTCTACCAGTCCAGCTCCTGGTTTATTCTCTGGTCCAGATGGAGGTTTGAAGAATAATACAAGACGTGGTAGACCAACTCCGACTTCGAAAACTTCTTCTGGTGTGGATGCAGCTTCTTTGGCTGCTGCTTCTGAGTCTTTGGCAAGAACTGCAACTCCTCCAACTAGAACTTCGACTACAAGTCCTGAAATCAAGAGAGTCAGTTCCGCTCAAGCCACTAGATCTCCAACTACAACGATTGCAAGTGGATTTGATGATGATGCCTGGACTCCTCGTCCTTCGAGTGCAAAACCAAGTACTCCAGCTCCTCCAGTCGTTGCCGCTTCGGTTCCAACTCCTCCTCCACCACCTCCAGCCGCACCAACTCCTCCTGTAGCTCCTCCAGCAATCGTCGCTGAACCTCCAAAACCACCTGCAGATCCAAACTCGGCTCTCTTTGACAAATTGGCGGCAATGAAACCTCCTTCTGGTGGTTCTATCTCTCCGAGACCAGGTGCAAGTCCAGCAAATGGTAGCATGTTGAATAATAACAATTCTTTCAATCCAAACGCCCCTCGTGGTCCTTTGGCTCCAGTCCCTGGAAATCAAGGTTTACTTCAACCTTTGATTTCTACTCAAGGTACTGGTCAATTTGTTCCTACTGGAATGCAACCTCAACAGACTGGTTGGAATGGAATGCAACAACCTCAAATGACTGGATTCGCTGGAGGTGTGGGAGGACAACAACAACCCCAAATGACTGGTTTTGGTGGAATGGGTATGGGAATGTCTTCTCCTCAATCTCCTTTTGGTATGAATGGTATGGTCAGTCAACCTACTGGTTTCCCGGGAATGAACTCTGGAATTCAATCTCAACAAACTGGTTGGGGTGGAATGCAACAACAACAACAACCTCAGATGACTTCGAACGTTTCTGGATCCGGTTTACCTCAACAACAACAACAGCAACAGCAACCTCAACAGCAGCAACAACAAGATGGAAGTAAATTCGCTGCTTCGAATATCTTTGCTCAGATGAAGTCTGGTCAATTCGCTAAGGATCCAAATTCTTCTGCTCAGAGTTCAGGTGAGTAGATCGAAGGGAAGAAGCATTCAAAGTCGCGAATCCTTCTTCTTCGAACAACTGACCTCAGAGTTTCCTTGCTTTTCTCTTTTTCTTATCTTCGGTCAATATCCTTTCCCCTTCTAGATAAATACGACGCTCTTCGACCTCAGCCGACAGGTTTCGCTCCAGGAGGAGTCCAACCTCCTCAAGGAATGGGAATGGGAATCAATCCTCAACAAACTGGTTATCTGAATCCTCAATTCACTGCTCAGCCTGGTAACTTTGGGATGTATGGTCAACAACAACAACAGTATCAACAAGGTCAGGGAGGCTTTGGTTATCAAGTGAGTACTTTGGTTTTTTGATCTTTCTTCTCGACGATCGTTTCTTCTCTCGAGGATCCTCGACTATCGCGCGATGCTAAATCTCTTTCACTGTCTTTCTCGTGATTTCTCCCTATCTCTCAATCTCTTCGCTTTGCAGTACTGATTCTCGTATAGCTTTGTCGAGCCAAAGTAAATAACAAGCCTGCCTTCGCTCTCTTCCTTCTATCAACCACTCTCTCGAACCTCAATCTCCTTCTCGTTCCTTTTGTGACAGTTTCTGTTCCCTCATTGCTTTTCGATCACTGTCATCTCTATCCCTTCCATTCTTCATTTTTCTGATCAATGTATATCTTTCCCCCGCTTTTTTTGAAGGCTGAAGCCTTCGCATCAGTCAAGATCATCTCAGGAAACAATGGGTTGAGCATCTCAACTCAAGGACCGACGCCGGCGACCTAAGAGAGATCTTTGACCTTCAATGAGTCTCCTCTCCTAGTGTGCCCAAAGGGACTCGTCGAAAGGCGGTTCGAAATGGCATGTAGAAGATTTCTCCATCTCTTCCCCTCTTTCTCGATCAGGGCGACTAAGGGGTTAGATTCCATGTCCTGACCATGGTTCAATTTGATCCAAAAAGGAGGGGAAGAACGTGTATATGGTTCGCTTCCTGTCTATTCTTTCCCCTCTCACAACTTCATCTCCTCTCTCCCTCATCTCCCCTCTCGAAATGGATTCCAAAAACGAAGACAAGTACGATTCCAAATCCTCTCCATTAGACTACTCTGGTCAAAATGAGCTTCCAACAAAGAGCGAAGAAGGTCAAGTCAGACAAGAAGGAGCAGAGACGGAAAACCAACCAAAAGGTAGCGACGTCTCTTCTTCTTTGAAATGGTGGACTGAAGAAGAAGATAAGCAAGTCAGATGGAAGTTGGATCGTGTATGTGTTCCTTTGATGTTTATGGCTTATGGTCTATCCACTCTTGACCGTGGAAACATTGGAAGTGCAAAGGTGAGTTTCAATCGTCTTCTCTGCGCGCGAACTTGCTCTACTAGTCAGCGCAGTCAGCTCATCGTCTTTTGCTCCGCCAATCTCAATCCTCTTTTCCAGGTCGCTGGAATGCCAGAAGATCTAGAATTCGATGATGATCATTATCAATGGCTGTTGACCATGTGAGTTGACTAATCCGGAACCGTCGTCGAGGTAGGGGCTCGTACAAAAGATCTGTTCTCACGAATCTCTGTTTGCTCCTACATTTCTCCACAGCTTCTACATCTTCTACAGTTCTTGCCAATTCCTCATCTTTGGTTACAAACTTGTCAGACCTCACATTTGGGTAGCCTTCGCTATGACTGCTTGGGGATTAGCATCGATTTTGCAGTCAGCAGCTTTCGGATGGGGAGGATTGATGGCCTGCAGAGCCTTTTTGGGTGCTTCTGAAGCTTGTTATGGAACTGGTATCGTTTTATATTTGAGTTTCCAGTAAGTTTGAATGCTACCTGCCGCGAGCATGCCTCGTCTACCTAGACTTACGATCGAGTCAAAGAGTCAAAAGACGTCTGCCTTGCGAATCTGAGTTCTGATCCACTTCCTTTTTCCTTTCTCACCAATTCGCTAACCAAACCAGCTATCCAAAGAAGGAAATTGGTTTCCGCTTCGCCATCGTTAGTGAGTCAGGCCTGAGAGTCGTTTCGATTTACACTCGTCGTATCATCGAACCGACGTTGACTCTCAGTTTCACCCTCGCCTACCCTTCCTTTCTTTTTTAGTCGCTGCTGGAGCCTTGAGCTCTTGTATCAGTGGCTCATTGGCCTACGGAATCACCTCCATCAAGCACTCTTCCGTCGCCACTTGGAGACTGCTTTGTCTCATCGAGGGCATCCCAACGCTTTTTGCTGCCGCTCTTGTGTTCTTCTGCCTTCCAGATTCTCCTCTCACAGCTAAGTTCTTAACTCCAAGAGAAAGAGAGATTGCAGATGCTAGAAGATTCGCAGCTCAAGTCGACAAAACAGACGGCAAAGGCTTTCTCTCTCAAGTCGATTGGAAAAACGCTGCTACTGCTTTCAAGTCTCCTGTCTCCTACCTCAATGCATCCCTTCTCTTCATCAATAACGTCGGATATTCTTCTCTTCCAGTTTATCTTCCTAAGATCATCAAAGAAATGGGGTATTCGAGCATCAACGCTCAAGGCTACTCGGCTCCACCCTACTTGGTCGCCTTCGTCTTCTCTCTCTGCATCATCTTCGTCTCCGATAGACTCCAAATTCGTGGTCCTTTCATCATGGTCATGATGACAATTGGAGGAGTAGGTTATCTCATGCTAGCTTTGACAGACGAGTACGCTCTCAATGTCCATACAAGATGTGAGTTGAGAATCTTAAAAGTTGACGACGTGTGACTGCAGGCTCAAGGCTGACAACTTTCTTTCCTCTCTTCTCCAATCATCAAATGATCCCTCAAACATCGTTCAAATCTCTCAACAGACGCTGCTTGCTATCTCGTCGCTCTTTCTCTCTTCACCAACATCTCTCTCACCTACATGTGGTTGATCTCGAACCAAGCGGGAGATTCCAAACGTGGAGCTGGTCTTGCTATCTTTGCAACTGTCGGACAGTGAGTAGTCCTCATCATAAAAGCTGTAGAAGATTCAGAAACCATAGCATCGATTTGTACGGAGTTGTCGTTCGAGCCGTCAAGAACCTTTCTCTGAACCTCGCTCTCTACAACTCTTTCCTTTCGTATAGATGCGGTCCTTTCTTGGGAACTCGTATCTTCCCAGACGACGACGCTCCCTACTACACCAAAGGTACTGCCATTTCTGGAGGACTTCTCTTCTTTGGAGTCATTTTGGCCGCTTGTGGAACTGTCGGTTTCTGGTACAGCAACAGAAAGAGAACTGAAGCTGAAGCTCGTCTAGGTTCCAATGTCGATAACGAGACTGCAGTAGCTCCTAATCAAGAGATTCCTCAAGGAATGGCAGACTTTGACGTTCGTGGAGTAACTGACAAGTTCGAGTTGGAAAGAAGAGCTGAAGACGTCGCTAGAAGAGGTGAAGATTCTCCTTACTTCAGATACACTATCTAGACTCTTCTGTTTCAAAAATTCTACCATTTAATTTCAAATTCCTTTCACGATCGCTTTCTATGTCAAATCTCTTTCTCATCTCTCATCATCTTTGAAACGAAATCAACAATGTTACGACTTTGTGTTGTGAGAGTGAAAGAAAGCATCAACGCAATCAGATTCCTCGAATCGAGACTTGAAGCTTGATGTGGTGAAGCTCGAGAGAAGCTTCTGAACGAAACGTATGGATCTTATCTACCACACACGACTGCAGCCGGAGGAGAAGGTGAAGAAGGGAAGAGAGGTCAGAATCGACAAAGCTCGCAGCTGATGAATCCCTCTTAAGTCTAGAGGAACGTGAAGGAACCAGCTCATAACGATCGTTGTTTACTCACCGGAGACCTTCAAATCATTCCGGCTTCCCTATTCTCTTCTCCATCATCTCATCAAATCGAGCTCGATTCTCTTCCGGCAAAGTCAACGTGAAGCTTTGATTTCTGCCCTTCTTTCTCCTGAACTGTTCACGCCCAACGAACAGCTCGACTAGATCTTCAGTTTCCCCTACTGGAGTTTCAGAAGTGATCTTAAACATCTGAAGTTTAGGAAATGAAGGAGTCTTGTCTTCTATGTTTGAGAGTGCTCTGACGATTGCTGCAATCTGTACTGGACAAGGATTAGGTGTCCTATTCGAAGCGGATAACTTGCGGACTGAAGGAAATTTTGAAAACATTGATACAATCTCTTGGAGGTAATCACGTTGTTCCGCATTCCACCCGATTCCTTCACCTTCGTTCTCCAATGCGATCTCTATGCGAGACAGAGATGGCGAGTTGACAGCTTGTAGCTGAGCCAGACGTCCATAGACTCTTCTGAGACTCGGAGTGACCAGATTGAAAACCAAAGCTGGTCGTGAAGAAGGATAAAGTGGATATTCAAGAGTCTCCAAAACCTCCAAGACAATCGATTCCGTTGGTGCTGTTTGTCCTCTTGAGCTCATCACTGATGTCCATCTCAACGACTTCAAATTTGACTTGTTAGATTCTAGTATTACGAAAACGTCTTTGATAGAGTTGGTGTCCCAGAGATGCAGTGAAGATAGATGAGACAGCCATTGCAACTGATCTTGTTGGACGTTAGAGAGGTGATTGGTGTGATAATACGCGAGACTTCTCTTCTGATTGGATTGAATAGAGTACGCCTTTTTCAGCAAAAGTGGGTTAAATTGAGCTGAGTGCAACTGAGAAGATATAACTTGGGCAGAGACCTAGCATATAGTCTGCTTTGAGTGCTCAATTTTTCGTTTTGACCTACTTGGATAGAAAGATACCTGACGCTTGAAGACGAGCTGTGAATCACCTCGAAGATTCGTTGCAGTTCCTTGGCATCATCAACCTTTCTATCAATGATGATGAGTTCCAATGTTCCTTGAGACCTCTCGGTGAAGACTTGAAGCATCGTCATTGATCTTTCGAAAGAGCTTTCTTCTCCAATTTCCAAATCTCTCCAATAACTTTGAGTCCCCATGATGAGTTGATTCCATTCTTGACAGGTTGATAGTATCAGAGCTCTTTCTATGGGTTCAAGATGATGGAAAGTGAGAGACTGGATGTCGGTCGGTAGATCGTTGAAGGTGAAGGTGGAAGAAGAAGGCATCGTGATCTGAAAGGAGTTGAAGAGAAAGCAAGACGAGATAAGCGATTCGCCGGCTAAGTATGACCCAGATCATGGTGTGCACTTACTATTGGTTCCTTGACTGAGGGTAATCGCAGAGAGCAGAGGATGACAGAGACTGAAACTGAATGAAAACTTGGAAGAAGTAAGAACGAAGGAAAGAGGTTCTTGATTAAGTCTCTTCGGAGCGAAATGAACGTCTTGATTGTCTGAATGTTCTTTTGTCTTTATTTTAAATGAATCGGCTTATTCTTTCAGAATCCAAGCTTTGAAGAGAGGAAATCGAGAGTTGGATGAGTTGGTCGAAAGTCAAAAGCTTTTCCAACTTTTTCCAGAACAACGTCCATCCTCCGAGCCAGATGAGCCTTCATCGCACCTCAGTAGATCCAAAGAACGCAAGACCTGGATTATCACAAAAGAAGGAAGCCCAACTACGAAGTTTCTACAAGCTCTCGAGAGGAGATGACTTGCCTCTTTTCTATGGCCCAAATCCGTACTTTCAATTGCAGCAATCTTTCGCTCACGGCGACACAATGAATCTACCTTGGTCTTCAAATGTTGTAAGCTTTCATTCACGCCAGAACGAGCAAGTACTGAGAAGTATAGACTTCGAGAGGCTGTTTGAGTCTGGAGAATTGGGTGATTCGTTTGCAAATCAAGAAGATCGAACGAAGGAAAAGGAGAAAGAGAATCCGAGTGCTGCTACTGAGAACGCGGAAGGTTCCAAAGGATTGAAAGCTTTGAAAACTCTATCTGTTGGTCGAGCAAGTATCACTCTTCTCGTGGTTCTTTCGGATGGCTCTCGTCTGGTCTTGAAAGCTGTGAGTCAAAGATCGGCCCTTTCTACTTTCACTTCCTATGGTATCTGCGCTGACCTCTTTGAATTCTCTGTGAAAGTATCATAGAGATTCTTCTACTTCGATTGAAGGTGTTCCAATGCAGTTCTACAAGGAACGAAGAGCTTACTCTCACTTCATAGCCACTGGATTGACTTTGGAGCCTCTCTTGGAGACCTCAAATTCGGTCTCTTCCTCTTCCAAACCCTCTTCAGTAGCTCCGTTCTGCTATGGATACTTTGAGATCCCCTCTTTGTCCAAGTCAGACATTGACAAGATCATAAGCAAGTGCAATCAGGCTGCTGCGACTTCGAATCCAACTTCAACCTCATCAATCGGCAGCTCTACTGATCAATCTAAAGCAACTTTCTCTCTCAAACAAGTCCTGAAGCTGTGTTCTCATGGGATTCTCATTGACTATCTCTCATTTGAGCTCGGATGGTCGACGCTTCAAGATTCTGCTTCGAGACCAAGCTGTCAATCAGCGATGCAAGTCCTCGAAAATTTACCCTTTTTGCACAATGATACTCTCCCTAGAAATGTCATGGTCAAGAAGGTGAATGAGTACAGTGCTCAAGGTAGTAGAGATGAAGCTTCAGAGGGCTGTTCAACCTTGGAAGAACGAGACGACAAAGATGGTCAAAGTTTTCAAGCAGTCTGGATCGACTTCGCTTCTTCCACGACGTGTTCAGAAGTCGAGTCTTGGAACGAAAAGAAGTTGAAAGAATTGATCATCACATGGAGCAAGTTCTTTGATTCTCTGGTGAGTATAATAGAGAAAAGCATCGCTTTCTTTCTGCCTCTGGTCTTTGAAGAGCTTTTCGTTTCGCAACTCCCTGAAACAAACCTCATGTCACCGATCTCTTCATCTCTTCAGCTTCCGATCCAAGAGATTGAAAGAGACTCTGAAAGGAAAGGACTAACCTGAATGCATCGAGCAACTCTTCGAGAAGTCTTTATCACTCTCATGTCGAAGCTCAATCTCAAAATCTCAAATCTCCTTCAATCGATCTCTCCCTTCAAAATTTTGGCCTTTTCCTCCTCCTTGGAATCTCGGTCAAAGATGGGTTCAGTCAATCAGAAAGGTTCAAAGAGCCGAGAAGTCGTTACAAGATCAGGAAGCTGTATTTAGGGAAAGGATTACAAGATCGTTAAAGGTTGATGATGATGATGATGATGATGATGATGATGATGAACAGGGAAAACTATTTAGGATCGAATTTTTGCTTCTTAGATAAAGCAATCAAAGAATGATGATACATGATGATGATGATCGAAAGCGCGGGAGTGAGAAAAGGTACAGGGGAATAAGAGTGAAGCTGAAAAAACAGGAAGAGGGTAAAAGTTAGCCAATCGAAAGGAAGACGAAAAAATCGAAGAAAAAGGCTTTTGAAATATAGAATGTCTAGAAGAGAGAAAAAGGAAACACGAAAAGAGAGAATAACCCGAGTTCTAGGAAAGATTTGACACTTGCTTTTTTGCTCGTCCCATTGATTGTGAATCTGATTTTATGATTTTGAAGATCGAGACGATAGTTGGTCCCAAAATGGATCACCATTTGGGCATCCAGAACTGATTTATATGGAGAAGTGTCGATTCAATTGTGATGGTCTGAGTAAAGGAAGAGAGAAGAAGAGTATACATCGATGATCTAGCGAAGCTTGTTTTCGAGATCAGCCAATTTGGATTGATGAACTCCAGCGGCATTAGCTTCCATCTTTGGAGCCAGCTTCTTTTCATTGAAGAAGACTTCACCCTGTGAAGAGGATTGAGAGAGAGAGAGAGAGTGAACAAGAGGGAGAGTCAGTTATTCCTGCTTCAAACAGATCTCGAAAACGCAATCCAACCAATCGAGAGACTTTTACTCACGAGAGCATCATTGCCCAAGAATTCAATCTGTTCATCAGAGAGATCTTGTTCTCCCTTTTCAGCACCATAATCTTTAGTACTCTCATAAACCGCTCTCAATTCATTAATCTTTTGTTGTCTATCTAATTCAGCATCATATTGATGATGCCTTTTCAATACCACTCTTTCCCAAAGAGAAAGATGTCTTGGATGAACAGCGATTCCATGATATTCATTTTCTTTTCCTTTAGAAACGAAATCCCAATACCTTTCTTGTTCTCTAAGATCCAAACCCGTCATATCGGCAATGAAAACCATTGTCAATAACCAACCTGCCAAACCGAACCAAGAGACTACCCAGAATTTGGTATGATTTCCAATGTAATTGTAAAGGATAGCAGGAGCCAAAGCACCCAATTTTCCAGAAGCAGCAGAAATACCATGAGCAGTTCCTCTAATACTTGAAGGATATAATTCGGCAGCAGCTAAGAAGGTAGTAGTGTTTGGACCGAATTGATTGAAGAAAGAGGATAAGAAATAGATTGCTTGGAACCATTGAATTCCTGAACCTGGTTCAACCAATTTGTCGTATAGAGCAGCAGCGATGATGAAAAGAATGAAATCTGCAACGAATCCATTTGCTTGCATCCATTTCCTGCCATATTGTTTATGATCGATCAAGAAAGCGGATAGATAATAACCACATAGAGAGACTCCAATATTGATCAAAGAATATAACCATGTAGTTTTAAGGGAAGAATTACCACCTGTAATGATTCCAATAAATACTCCAGCAAAGATCTTGTTTCCGTAAAAGAAGAAGTCGTTACAGAACCAAGTTCCGGCAGTTCCAACCATACGATGCCAATAATGACTTTTGGCCAACTTGAAACTCTTGATATCATAACCAGAAGTATTGTTGATTCCCAAACGTTTCTTTGCAGCTCTAAGAGCAGCGTCTTGATCCTTCATCTTGTAATATCTGAAGTAGGCCAACCAAAGAGTAGTTAGAGCTACGAAACCGAATTGAACTCTGAAAGTCCATTGAGTGGCAGTCTTTGAGAAAGGAGCATCTAAACCGGAACCATTGAAAGCCAAAAGACCGACGATTAGGATACCTTGATTGACCAATTGTCCCCAACCTTGACCAGTGAAAGCTAGAACGACGTTTCTTCCTCGATGAAGTCTATCTCCTGTGGTTCCACCCGGTCCTCTACCTTCGACTGAAGAGACTCCAGTGATTGGATATTCACCACCTACTCCGAATCCGTAGATGAAGACACTGTGAGAAGAGAAGGAAAAGAGCAAATGATCAGCCTCGAGGGAAGAACGACGAAAACCTATCATTTCCTCGCTACTCACCACCAAGCGTAACAGATGATCCAACCATTCAACGAAGTTCCCCACATTGCAGTCAACATGACTGAACCCAAAGTCATGACTAGAGCGTCTTGAACCATACCGAATTTACGACCAATCCAATCCGCTTCGACTCCAACGACGATCTGTCCAACGATGATTCCAACGATTTCCAGATAGTCGATGGCAGAGATCCAGTTCTTGTCACAGACTTCGTGAGTTTTCCAACATTCAGGCCAGACAGCCTAGAGCGGATTGGGAGATAAAGGATGGTGAAAGATTAGCTTCTTCCCGAACTTGGAATCTCTCTTCCGGAACGATGATGTCACTCCAATTCCCATCTCCAAGTAATCTATCATATTGAAATGATGGTCTTTCCTGATTCTTTCTCTGTTTCCATCTCTTTACGTCCCCCTATCCAGCCACGATTCCCCTGAGCCGCTTTCGAACCTCCGGTTAGGCCCATCGCAACTGATCGGCGAGTCTTGCGAGCCACTGAAAAACTCACCTTGAAAAGAGGAGTCAAATTACCAATAGAGAAGAGAGTGAAACCCTCTACGAATAGACCCATACCACTAAGGAAATAAGTAGACATATAATGAGTGAAAGGAGAGAGAGGATCTGCCTTGAACATTCTACCTATAGACTTTAATTCCCTCTTTGCTTCAGCGTTGCTCTGATTGTTGATCCATCTAGTCTTTTCACCAAAGGGTAGATCAGCCCAATAAGTATGACTTGGAGCTGGAGTGTAAGAATCTGAAGGGAATAGAACTGCATCTAGAGCAGAAGTGAGATCTGTGGATGAAGAAGTTGAACCTTGAGGTTGCTTTTCAACATGTTGCTGTGAAGAAGTAGAAGAGGGAGCTGATGGAATTGCATGATGCTGTTGCCGATCACTCTCGTTTGATGAGATTTCTATATCGTCATTTCTGTTCGCTGCATTCCATTCGAGTCAAAGCGAGGAGAGGAGGAGAGAAGAGTGAGTAAAGGGAAAGACAGAGACAGGCATGGTGGTTGTGAATGAGGGAGATTTACACTTACGTTCCATGATTGCTTGCGTTTGCGTTGCTGTGATGCTCAAAATCGATCCCAATGAATTCAATCCAATCAATGGATTAGAATAACAGAAGAGAGAAAAGGAAGAAGGAGAGGATGAGGGAAGAAGGAAAGAAGGGAATAGTTTGGCAACTTTTTCTAACGGTTCGACCACTAGGCTGGTTTCTCGTTCACGACCTCGTGGCAGCTCTCATCGTCATTGCTTTCTTCATCGATTCCTCCTTCTCCTCTCCATTTTCTGCCTCGAAAATCTGCAAAAAGAAGTCCCTTTGCTCCACTCCAAAAGTTTAAAAACTGTCAAGGGATCTCGTTCCTGCAGCCAGACTGTGACGCCACAAAACCTTCGTTTAAATGAAATCGGGTTCGAACTGGGCACGTTGGCTTTCTTTCTCCTCTCTTTTCCTTCTTTCTCCTCTCCAAACCAGGTGAGAAGGAAGAAGAAGAGCTCTATTTTGAAGTTTACAAAGTTGAGAGACAGAGTTGGAGAGATAAGAATTCATTTCCTTCTCTCCCTCTGACAACTAAAGAAAGCAGCTCAACCTTCGTATCAGGCTCGATTGGAGGAGTCTCCTCCCTCTAATCGCTCTTCGATTCCTTCTCGAGCACCTCTGCAGTCTCAGGATACCCGCACGGAAATTGCAGGATAAGCAGAGGTGAATTGGCCTTCTCCAGCGACCTTGTCCTACCCCTGTTATGCTCTGCTCAAATTTCAAGAACCAATCCCTTCAGCCACTACGCCTTCGGCAGTCTTCGCCCATGTTTCATCCATGATTTGCGGTCAAAAAATCGAGAGCTTAGCCAGTGCTTTATCGAAGAACAATGATCAATTTTAAGGATTCATCTCTTCTCTTGTGTCTTGTCGACTCTTAAGCTCAATGTCCATAGTCGACCTCTTCTCCAACGAGATGATGATCCATTTTACAACTCTTTCTCTATTCTTAGGCTGACAGAAGGAAGGTCTTTAACTTATAAGAGTTCAATCTAGAAGGAAGAAAGCAAGAGGATTGGAAAAGTAGAAGACAAGCCAACAGATTCAAGTCGTCCTCAGAAGTGGTGCAATCGATGTTCACTATTCTTACTTCTCCGTGATCAAATTTACGAAACTCAAAGGAATAAAGCAGTCTTTCATTGATTTCAAGAGTAAGCACGTAACGATATCAGGAAACCGAAAACAGAAGCGATTTACACAAATAATGGGTAACCGAGTAGAGGAGGAAAATGAAAAAGAAAAGTCTAGATTGGGGTGGTGAAAAAGTGGGTTGAGAAAAAAGGCGAGCCGATAGAAGAACAAGACCGTCATCATTGTGTTATAGAAACAGAGGAAAAGAAAAAAAATTGAGATGTGCGAGAGAAGACTAAGGCGCTGAATGAATTGAAAGTGGTCTTGGATAAGTTGGAGGAATTTTTTGGTGCAATTATGTTGACGTTTGATTTTGTGCATAGCATACTTTTTTTCTAGCGAACTTGGAAAATAATGTGTGATTCGATTCGATTTGATTTAGTCTGTGAAAGATTGAGGAGAGAGAGAGAGAAGAGTTTACGACTTGCAAAAGTTGTATGACAATCTTTCGCTGTCTCGATGTATTTGGAATTGACGATAGAAAAGAAGACCTTTCTCTCTCTTTTCTCTTTCCTCTTTTCCTTTAAATCCCACCTTCTCTCCAACTTCGACCACCAGCTCCACCACTTCCAAGTAAAGCACCAATCAAATCTCTAGCAGTATTAACAATTTCCACCGCTCTACCAATGATTCCACCTTCATCTTCATCAACGTAATCATCCGCCAAAGGGATTCTAGGTAAATCACCAGAATGAGTAGGAGCCACCAAAGCACCAGTTGCAGTTTGTCTTCTAGGAACCGTAGGACTATTTGGTAAAGATCCACCACTTGCAACACTACTATCTCCATCATCATCTTCTTCCAAAACGGTAGCTTTACCATTACTAACAGCTTTATTTTTACCATCTACTTTCTTTCTATTAGATCTAGATTTTGCAAGAGCTAAAGTTGGAGTGTTCAAAGGTGTTGGACCAGGTAATTGAATAGCTGGAGAATCACCTAATAATTGAGAGGATTCTTTAGATGGATTTTGATTGGGTGGTACATTACTTGTATCGATATTTAATGGACTTTGAGGTAATAAACTATCTCTACTTGAAGATTCAAAAGATCTATTTGAATCAATCGAAGATCTAGAAGAAGTTGAAGTGGTTTTCGAATTCGAGATACCAGATGATTTCGAAGTTGCAGCTATTGTTGATTTCCCTTTCTTATTAATAGAAGAATTCTTTGCTTTTTGTTCTCTTCTCAATTCCACTTCATCTTTTCCAGCTGGACCGTGAGTACCTTCATTTGCATCTATTTCTTCCTCCGAAGAATCGAAAGCTCCACCATCTTCATCTCCTCCATCATGATTTTGATTTTGATGATGATCATTCAAAGATCCGGAGATTTTCTTTTCAGATTGTCCATCTTTTGAATTTGATGATGAAGATCCCAATCCCATTGGTCTCTCACCTTCTCTGAAGGAATCTCTTCTTTCCTGAGGTCTGAATTTTCCACTCTGTTGTTGAGTTGGTGATGATGTTTGATTGGGATTGGGAGGACTCCCAACTTGTTGACCACGTTGTTGTTGTTGAGGAGAAACCTTTCGTCTACTAGAACCACCGGTTGAATTCTTAGAAGAAGAAGGTGGATGAGATCCTTTTGAAGCTTGAGAAACTTGTTCATAACTTCCATAAGGACTATGACTTGGACTGATGGAATTACCGTTTGAAGATGAACTACCAGATCTACCTCTGCTATTACCAATACCGACATTCGAAGAACCAACACCTCCTACCGAACCTGAAGATTTAGATGCAGCTTCTTGTAATCTTTCATAAGAAGCTGAAGATCCTAGTCTCTGAGCTGGTCTACCTCTTTCTCTATCTCCACCACCTCCCATTCCTGAACAATCCAAAGAATCGCTTGATGAACCAGCGGCTATAGAAGAAGAAGTGGTAGCGGTTTCATT
Source organism: Hemileia vastatrix (assembly GCA_030280995.1). Lineage (NCBI taxonomy): Eukaryota > Fungi > Basidiomycota > Pucciniomycetes > Pucciniales > Zaghouaniaceae > Hemileia > Hemileia vastatrix. The sequence continues at coordinate 38,244 of JASXTE010000269.1, forward strand.
ATTGAAGGATCCAGATTTACTTCCACTTCCATTATGAATGTCGAAATCTCCATCTTCATTTTGAGAATCGAATAGATTCTGTTCTTGAGTTGTACCAGCTCTACGTTTGAGAATTGATCTAGGTAAAGAAGGGGTTTGACCAGTTCCAGTGGTCTGATTTCCAGAAGGAGGAGAACCGAGAGAAAAAGTAGCTCCTCCACCATTCTTCGATTGAAAATCATCCAAATCTCTAGTTGAAGAAGTAGTTGCATTTGTAGAAGTGGAGATGGGATTGGAAGTAGCAGTAGAATGAGAACCACCATTTGAACTTGAACCTGAAGAACTACTTCCAGGTGAAATCCAACCACTTCTACCTTGTTCTGGACTTGAACTTTCCAACCCAACGGAATCAGAAGATTGTTGACCACCTTTTCGATTCGAATTGGAATGGTCTAATTCATAATCACCACCCATATCAGGTCCATTGAAATAATCGAAATTGTTTGAAGAGAATTCTTCATCGTCATCCCATTGTCTATGGTTTCCTTGAGGATTTGGAGGTGCATCTTCTTGAACTGGAGTATCAAACATGTTGGCAGGATTGACATGACCACCGGTTGAACTATTGACTTTCGGAGCTTGACTACTTCCCGAACCTCCAGGAGTGGCTGAAGGAGAAGAATTCTGAGGTGAAGGTGAATGAGAACGATTCTCTGCAATTCCAGAAGGATCTACCACTGCTGGAGAAGGAGAAGGGAAATTTCCAGTGGTTTTCAACAAAGTAGGTGCTAATTTCGCAATAGTATGATGATCCGAATTGATTGGACCTGGAGAAGAATTCCTTGAAGAATGTAAAGAGGAAGAAGTTGAAGTCAAAGGTAAAGATGGTGACATTCTTGGTGAAGCTTTCATAGTTAAGATTTGTTCATCGTCATCATCATCCGAAGAATTTTCATCCTTATGATTGTCTTCATCCGAACTATTTCCATTCATTTCATCATCATCATCATAATCTTCTTCATCATCATCTTCATCATCACCATAATCATGTTCATCAATATCTATAGAAATGCATTGTTCTACTCTTTGATTAAAAGAAATATGTCTCTTTTCTTGTTCAACTGAAGAAGTAGCGGAATCAGTTCGATTTCCTAAAGATGGATGAGAAAGTAATTGTTCAGAAGGTGTGATAGGAGGTGAACCTCTCTTTCTAATCCCACCACCACCGTTATTCTTTCCTTGAATGTTTGAATCACTTCTAACTGCAAAAATCGTTCCTCTTCTTAATCTTGCATCTCTAGCTTCTTCATCTTCATCTTCTTCCTCGAAATTCCTCTCTACTGTTGGTGAAGCAGACCTTCCTGGAGTAGTCAACATTTCGGAAATGGTTCGATGTTTGAGGATCGATTTGGTATGGTTGATATCTACTAGATCCAATCTATCTTGAGTAGAGGCAATCTTTGGAGGTGGGACCGAATCGACATGTTCATGAAGAGGTCCATAAAGCCAGGTCACATCACTGTCCTTCAACCTGTGATCCGAGTAAAGGTGGAGAGAGAAGAGGAGCGGGATGGGATGGAGAAAGGATAGAAGATTATCAGAATGATGATGTAGTATTCAAAGTGTAACAAAAAGAAGAGTTCTCTGTACGATTTCATGCTTTTTGCCATTGTTTCGAGAGCAAAAGGTCAATGACTTTTTCCAAGATGGGTCTGGACTTTATGCCAATTCTTGTCCTCCCTGCCTCATCTCCCAGCCTCACCAAGAGTCGTGAGACTCTATGAATGAGATTTATGAATTGGAATATTCCAATAAAGAAACCATAGAAATGCCAAGTGCGCGCACATGTATGAACCTTGATGGCATATCTCCGTTTGTCTGCACTGAGTCTACTCACCAATTCAAAGTTTCCGGACTGATGGTTTTCAAGTTTCCCCTCTGTTTTGCCCAAGTTCTCCAACTTGCATTCTCCAATCTGACACCGTTTGCGATTTCGTTTTTCCTCTTTGTCATTGCCTTCCAACTTGACCAAACGTCTTCCTCTGCCCAACCATGAGAGAGATAATCTACGCAGATGGAAGGCATCTTTGATTCGATTTGAGCATCATCGGGTGCTGGAGTGTGCGAACCTACGGTTGGATATGGTTGAGGTGCTGACATCATCTTGGGCTAGATGTATCAAAGAGGAGTGAAGAGAGAGAGAGATAGATGGAGATAAAGAGGCAGGTAGGAGAGAGAGAGTTGCAGATGGGGAATGGATTGACCAAGGTTTGCACTGAGATTGAGTCTTGACTACAGACTGCTTTGATGAGTTCGAGTTGAGAGAACTTGTTGAATGGTGAGAGTAGAATTCAAGACTGAGAGATCCAATCTAGGATGCACACAATGCTTGGTGGAGAAGTAGAGAGTCGAGTTGAGGCAATGAGCAGCTGATCCTAAAGTGCAGTCTCTACTTCTTCCTTAAAAAGATCAATCCTGCGATGTTTGATGACTTGTGAATCTGCTTTTATCCAATCTTGAGATCCACAAACTCTTGAATCCACAATCGACGGGGAATTGAGATGAGAGCTTAAGGACAAGAGACTGAAAACGGAAGATCTAGGACGAGAGATAGTTCTTCCACTTATCGAATCCTCTATTCCTTACAACTCTTGCTGATGACTTGTCTCCTGGATTGATGGTTTGAGTGTTTTGCAAAGTAAGTCTCTAGCTGAGTAGAGAGGCAGAGAAGAGGATCGAGAAGGAGATAAGGTCTGTGAAGAAGATCTCGACTCTTCCAAGATATCGCTCCGTGGCACAAACCGATGACGAATATCTATTCGCCACCACAGTCACTGTTTTCCCCTCCAATTCCCAAAAGTTTCTCAAGAAAAACACAACGAAGAAATTAGGAAAGAATTGAAGCTAGGGAAGAAGGATTCAAAGGATGCGAGAGCAGAGCAGCTCGAGTCTCGAATCTCGAATCTCTCACTCGACAAGTCCAACAAGAACAATCTTTTTTACTCCTACTATACATGATATGTCCACTTCCTCTTACAGACCGACTTTTCAATTCCATTGCTGCTGCTGCTGCTGATGATGTTGTTGTTGTTGACCTCCATTCCAATTCCCATTTCCATTTCCACTTCTTCCACTTCCCATCCCAACCGCAAACTCATTCTCTCCTTGATATGACGCTTGATAGTCATTCTGACCTTGGCTTTGGGTTTGGTTATGATTCTGATTTTGCCAATTATCGTTGGATCCTCCATTCTGATTCGATCCTTGGTCCAATCCCATCCCTCCTGGCATCATCATTCCAGACATCATCATCAATTGCACTGGAAAGAGAAGAAGAGGAAGGAGAGAAAGCATTGTCAGATTTGGAAGATTCAAAAGAAGGAAATAGACGCAAGGCCTAAGTGCCTCAATAGGAACAAAAAAAAAAAACTGCGATGAACGCGACAAACTTTGAGATGGATCGCTGATACTCACTAACGTTTGACATCAGTTCTTGATTCGAAGGGAAGTACTGTTTGGAGAAAGAAACGTAGAGAATACGATTCAGAGCCATGGAACGGAAAACAGAGGGGAAAAGATTCAGGAGAGGTCAGACAGATTCTCAAGTTGACGAAGCTCGAAGAAAGCCATCGAGAGCGAAGGTGAGGAGTAGATCATTTCTCATATCAACAGATTCGCTTTACTTACCCCATGAGTGTTATACCACATCTTCCCAACGTTTTTCCAATCATCTTCCTTTGCTGGATCGAAAGTCTGAAGGTTGAAATTGGTCAAATCACCAACCGTTGGATCAGGTTTCAAACCATCGTCTTGAGTTGATTGTTGTTGATGGACTTGAACTTGAAATTCTCCAGTTCCACTTCCATTTTCATTCTCGTTTACATTGCCTCTTCCCTTTCCTTTGGTATTCGAATTCCACTCATCGCCACCACCTCTATCAACTCTTTCGCTCTGATTCGATTTCCTAGTTGGACTTTTACTTCTAGATCTGGAATTTTGATTCTCTCTACCAGATTCAAAAGTAGAGATGGATTGAAATCTATTCCCGTTCGGATTGGGTGGAGAAGTTTGATTCTGATTTCGGTCTTGGAAAGTCGAAGATCTACTGACTCCAGTTCTATCCCTTCTTGCCATTCCGAGAGGTTTGGGAGGTCCAACATTGCTTGGATTCGAAGTCAAAGAGATCGATTGTGGGATTGGTGGAGGAGGTTTGCTGAAATCTTGGACTGGAAGAGGTGGTGGAGGTCGACTGAAATCTGGTGGTGGTAGAGAGTTCGATGATGACTGGGAACTTGGAGTTGAATTCGATGTAGAGAAGTTGGGATTGTGATTCGGAGTAGAAGAAGATCTACGAGGAAAGACAAATAACATGAAAGAAGATAAAGGCGAAAAAGATTACTACTCTATTCGATCTTCAAACGGTACGCAGAAAGAAAGAAAAAGATCCAGTTTTTCTCGTCCATTCAACCATCGAGTCGGTTGTCTAGCACTCACGAAGCTTTCTTGGATTCACTCTTTTCCAACATACTAGCTAGAGAATCCATGAAATCCTTTGGTACACCTGGAACATTTGCAGTTGAATCCATGTTAGGAGGTAGAATGCTCGAAGCAATCTTCTCTACTTGCGACCTTGACCTCGAACTAGAAGCACCTGAGATCTGAACTGAGTTGTTGGAAGTTCCAGGCTCTCCGTTCTCCGATGTCTTCTGACCTCCTCCTAACAAAGCTAAAAGAGCAGGCGGAAGACCTACAGGAGCAGAACTAGTCGGAAGGGTGGCATTGGAGGAGTCGTTGAACCTCCAACGCCTACTTCTACATTCTTTGAATCCGGTTGAGAGTTTGAAGACGACCTTACACGAGAATGAGACTTGGTATTTGTAGAGCTCCTCCTTGGATCCTTGGATGACGATGAAGACGACGAAGTGACTTTCGGATTCGGATCTGCTTGGGGGAGTGGTCGATAGTTCGTGCATCAAAGCAATGAGATTTTCGAACATCATTTCAGAGAATGATGAACGGAAAAGTCACCGTTTTTGAACGAAAGTTGATGCAATTCATAAAATGAAAGGCAAAAAAATCGCGCAGGAAAGAGAAGAGAGAAAGAAAAAAAAAAGAGATGAAATTTCGTTGATTGGCTTCAGTATTTCTAATTTACTAGCTTTGTTGGTTATGACTGGATTGTTCTTAGAGTGATGCGGCAGAGAACATGTAAGATTGTGATCTGTGAATGAGGAGAGAGTTGGTTAGGACGGACTCTTTCGAGTCAACTTGTTAGCCTTTGGAGCTTTGAATTCTGTAAATAAAATACAGAGGTTGGGCTTCCAATCTGATTCCATCTGATGCACCGAGCCCAGCCCTTTCCTGAGAAATCTCGTCTTGATTGAGAAGCTCAAAAAAAGTGGCGCATACATTCTAGTTGAGATGAAGGAAGACCTTGAGCTTTCGAGAGCCGACTCGTTTTCACCAGGTGACTTTCGAAAGCTGTAGAGGCCTTCCTTCGATTCCATCTGCTTCGAAACTCCTTGAGGACTTCACCTTTCACTTTGTTTCGACATGTGTCGATCTTCTACCTGATCCCGAAGCATAGACAACTACGAGACTAAACGGGGCCATGGAACTCGACAATGATAATAACCTTTTTCTTTTTCTTTCTCTTGCTCTTTCTCTTTCTCCTTCCCTTTAGATTTCCCGCTACTACTGCTACTACTTTGCTTGTTGATTCCAGCGACGGCATCCTTCTCGGCTTGATCTGCTTTGGCTTCGATTCCTTTGACAATTGCTGCATCGAATGTTGACGTTCGTCGCCAGATAACCAGAACCTTCTTGACCTTTTCCTATTTGACAGAAAGAGATGCAGTTGACGAAGAGATGTTGTAGAAGTTGACGAGAGCAGATCAGAGCAGTAGGATGCATTTTCGAGAAGAGAAGGAGAAAGGCAATGGAATGGTCGATCAGCGTCAAACAACAGGAGATCGAGCAGGATGACCGGAGAGCATCAGCTTTATAGTCTGGATCAGAATCAAGATGCACCTCAAAACCCGTTGAGAGCTTCAAAAGAGCGATTCGGTTTCTGATCCTTCCTCCTTCAAGAGAGCTACTTTCTCCTCTCTCCTCTCATTTCTTCCCATTTCGATTGAACAATGAGAATCTCATTTCTACTCACCCGCTGTTCAGCCGGTACCCTCTTCATGGTATCGACCACCAATTTCTCAGCCCCACTTTCTACCTTTTTGAGGAATGCTTGAGCAGATTCGACCAAAGCCTCTTTCGTTCCAGCTTCCACTCCACTATCACTTCCTTTGAGAGGCTTGATGTCTGTGAGATCGTAATCTGCTCCCTGTTTCTTGACAATGTCCTTGGAATGTCGAACGATTGCATCGAACATGTAGAGGGAGGAAAGTTTAGAGCTGGAGGAGGACTTGGAATGTTCTTTGTGAAGAGCCGAGATCAAAGAATCCGGTTCCTGTTTTGATGAAGGAGAGAAGTATGGATAGAGAAAGGATTAGCAATTGGTAATGTGCCTTCATCGTTGTAGAGTAAAAGAGTAGAGTCATCGAAGCAGTTCCATTCCAATGCTGGCTTCTCTCCTTTGCCATCCACTCTCGAGGAGCTCCAAAGGAAGGCATGAAAGAGATGAATTGAGGCCATCTTGAATGATAGCATTTCATGCTTTCATCATCCTCCATCTTGCTAGAGCGAGATGCACCGAGATCGAGATGAAAATGCTTACATGGAAGTTCTTCATTGCGAGCTGCTTGATGCTATCCACTCTCGACGTTGACAGCTTATTCTTTGAGACTGTCTCATGTAATAGCTTGGAGAAGTCCTGAATAGCAATGAGAAGAGAAGAAAGAGAAGAACATAGAGGAAGAAGAAGGAGCAAAGGTCAGCTTGATGTCTGCTGTGACCAACTTTTCTGGATGCGACTGGATTGAGATTGAAAGTTGTGCTGACTGATTTGGTTTGATCTGCTTTACAATGACTTACCTCTAAGGAACTCATCTTCGCCTAGATAGAATAGAATAGACCGAGGATATTGGTGTGAGTGAAGCAAAGTCAGAAGGACTTCTTCGTTTCCAACTTCTCTCCGTGACCACATCCTGCTTTTTTCCTCTTTTTCTCCTGGACACCGCTGCCTAGATGAACCCACATCCTCAGGATCAAGATGAAGAGGAAGAACAAGATCAACTCGACTCTTCAGATGATGAAATCGGAGAGTTCAAAGACACCCAGAAGCCAAAAAGGTCCAAAACCACTCATTCAAAAGCGAATGGCAATGGTAAGTATCGAGCTTGACAGGTTTCTTTTCCTGTTCTTGTTACTGAATCAATCTGCTTCCAAATCTTCGTCTCGCAGTCACTTCTTCTAGAGGTGGCAAGAGTGGCTCTTCCATGAGTAGATCCAAAACTGGAGGTCCGAGTGAGTATCAGTACGAAGTGAGTGGCGAGAAACTCCCAATCTCTGATTCTTTCTATCTTTCTATCTTTGTGTTATTCTGTGATTACAGTGAAGACTCTCAAGATGTCACCGATCTCGTCGTCGAGCAAGGCTCGTTCTGACGCTCGTAGACGTGAGTGTCATCAAGTGGGTTGGAGAGGTCGAGGCTGAGCATTGCTAAACTCCTCCTCTTTCCCTTTCATTTCTCTCTCATCGAATCAATAGCAAACCATGACAATTCGAGTGAGTCGAGAGAGAAGTTTGGCAAAGCGAAAGAGGGCATACATCCTGACTTCTTTCTAACTTCTCCCTTTCAGAGCCACCCGACTCTGCACTGGGTTTCATCCCTAGAAACTTGTTCAATACAGGTACCAACCAACCCAGAAAGAGCACGAAGAACCTCAAAATTTCAAAAGAATGGTTCTCGCGTCTCTCCAGACGAGAATTCGCAAGTCAAGCAAGCTCAAGCTGAAGCCGAAACGCTGGTAATGATGGAGCCTCTGATCGACGAGGAATTGGAAACTCCTTCCAAACCTCCAAGTAAGGGCTACAACAAGAGAGCTCCCTCGATGGCAAATCACAAGTCATCAGCCTCTTCCGGACCTAAGAACAAAGGTCGTTTCTCCCATGGGTCTTCTTCTTCTTCTTCCAACAAAACTACTCATCCCATCAACAACGAGGTACCTCAAGTCGCTGGAAATAAGAGAAAACAACCACCTTCCAAAGTAGATTCTAGAAACAAGAACTCAGCTGCTGATGGTCTGGAAGTTCACCCCAAGTCCGAGAGAGAGTCAGAATGGATCCTCCTTCAAATGCAAATCAATCGACGACTTCTCGTAAAGATCAAGGTTCTTCATCAACTGGCAACACTTCTCTCACCACTCCCATCAGATCTTCAACTAAAGCTTCGAATACGTATATCGATAAGTTAGGTAATGGAAAAGCTCAAGGTCAACTTCTCACTTTTGCTTCAAACTCTTCTTCCAAACCTCAACGTCAACATCAAGCTCAAGCTCCTACTTCTAACGAACCAAAGACACCTTCCAACAACATTCAAGTCTGTACAAGCAGACAAACTCCAGATGAAACTCCTTCTTCAAACTTTCAATCGAAATTCTTGGAATCAACCAAAACTCTTCTAGAAGATCATGAAAAAACCCATCGCAAAGAAATTGAAACTATGATGGAGACTATGAATAAGAAGATGGAGTCGAAAATGAAGACCATCTCTTATTTGAGAAAACAAAATCAACAATTGAATGGGAAACTTCAAAAGGAAGAAGAGAAGAATTCGGTACTTGAGAAAAAGGTTAAGGAATTGAAAGGTTCGAAGGGAGCTGGATCATCAGATGGAAGAAGATAGATGAAGAGAGTTGATGATTGATTTGAGAGATCCGATGGGTAAATAGCAAAGGAAGGTGTGAGTCATCTTCCCTTCGTGCATTGGATGATCCGTTCGAGACCTTCTCAAGTCGACTAAGCCTGTCAAAGTATCTGACCTGCTTCTCCTCTCTTTTCTGCTCTCGCTCTCTCTAGACGATGTCTTGAATCTTATCCTGTGCAAAGTCAAGAATCAACAATCAAAAAACATAGATAGAGCAACGTGCTACCAGACCCTTTCAACACTGCTCAATTGCTTTTTCTCATAGCCTCACTCTTGCTCCAAAGAACTGCTTCCGAATTGCCCTAGACTTTGGTAATGCTACCTTTCCTGTTCAAAGCAATGAATTCGATAATAAGAAGTAAAAAAAAAAAACTTGAATGCGACGGCAGAACGTTGTATGAAGCTGAACGTTTTCGTTTCTAACACGCGAGTTTGAGATCAAGCGCGAAGTTCGAGTGAAGAATGCTTTGCTCAGATGATATTACACGCAAGACAGGAAGACTTCAAACAGAAGGCAAAGAATAGAGCTTGGAAATTGAAGATGAGACAGAGAACTAAGAACACAAAAGCAAGGAGAATTAAGACTTTCTACCCGCAGAACCTCCAATCTTTTTACCTTGTGGTAGCAGCTCTACTCAACCAGCTCTTCTTCGAACTTTTACCGTTTGAGTTTGAGACATCCGTCGTAGACTTGGAAGCAGAAGAAGATTCGTCTTCATCATCAGTCTCATCGTCGCTAGCTAGATGAACACTCGGACAAGGAATATCTACGCCTTCGTAGACGGATTCACCAGTGATCAAACCAGAAGGAACTAATAGATTGCCTTGACCAGGTTCCATACCTAACACCGTTTTCGCTTTCGAAGCAGCGTTGTTCTGATCCTTTGAAGTAGAGATCGAGTTTGAGCTTGAGTTGTTGGAATTAGAAGAACTGCCAAAGTTCAATCCCTGAAAGCTTCCCAAGCCTAAGAGAGAAGATCTTCTTCTATTGAAACCACCGAGATCAAAAGACGAACCTCTTCTTCTGTTTCTGATTTCCTTCTCTTCATCGATCCTGTCTTGTAGAGTACCGCCAGCATTCATTGCAGAGATCGGTGTCATAGGTGACCAAGTGACTTTGATAGGTGTGTTCATTCCACTAGCACTTGATGGTGACCAACTTGGTGAATATTCGTGCATACTGAAAGGTCTACGAGCTCTGGTTGAAGAAGGAGATTCATTGCTGGTAGTACCTCTTCTGGCTCCCATTGGTTTTTGAAGTATGGTGGTAGGAGAAGGAGAAGTCGATCTTGAGAATTGAGAAGGATCCTTGTTCAAAATCGATGTCGATGTTTCAAAACGAAGCTCCAAAGGTGCAGGTCTTTTACGTTCAAATGAAGTACCAGCGATGATCTTGCTCGAGCTTGTAGAAGATGCGAAATCGGGTTGAGAAAAAGATGACTTGTCTTGAACCGAAGAAGGTGTATCGAAAGGATTGGCGGGTGAAGAGAAAGCTGAATCCAAAAGGTCCTTGTTTGCCTTGCGGTGCGGTAGAGGTAGATAAGCTGGTAACCTGATCAAGTCGACCGAAGGTTCGTCTCCTTCACTTGAAGCCTCCCAATCCATTTCGACCTGCTCAACTTGATTCCCGAAGGGATTTAGTTGAAGTTCTGGTTCTGCGGTCTTGCATCTTCTTGAACGAGTAGAAGACAAAGCTTTCTCACCAGAAGTTCGTCTCTTCTGAATCAATGAGGTTTGATAAGGATCTGACCTGATGGAAGAGTTGACGACTTTTGATGATTTCGGTTTTGGTAAAGAATCTCCAATTTCTTTGCATCTTTCGACTGCAGAATCTGATCTCTTGACTCTAGTTCTTCTCATTGGAATTTCAACCTTCTTGACCTTCTCCGATTGTTGACTTTGGCTTTGAGAAACGACATGATGTTCAATCTGAAGATTCAAAGCAGCTTTCAAAGCCCTAGAACTCATAACCTTTTCTCCGAAACCAGGTGAAAGAAGTGGTGAAGAAGTAGAATCTACCATCTCGAAATCCCATCCGTCTCCATTTCCGTTGGTTTCCCAAGAGTCGATCCCTGAGCCTAAGCCTAATCCAATAGCTCCAGGGAAGAAGCCGTTTGAACCAGATTCGAGAGGTGAAAGTGGTTTTGAATTTGGATTGAATGAAAGATTTCCACCGCCACCGCTTTGAGACAATGATCTGAAAGATCTAGTTTGAATACCACTTGGCGAAGTTGCAATCGAAGATCTCCTACGTTGATATGGATGATAACTGAAATCGTCTCCGATCGAAGATGAAGTTGTCCCGGATGAAGATCTGCGACTCGAGTTGAATCCACCGGGCAGGTGAAGTTGGTGATAGGAGATGTCTCCATTCTTCTTTTTCTGCAGAGAGCGAGAAAAGTGATATAGAAGATCGAAAAGAGAAGTTTAAGTTGACTGACTTAAAGTAACGCCCGATCGAAGTCTCAAAGACGAAACACCAAGAAAACTCACCAATTCCATCGTACCATCTTCTACCTTCTTCGTCCTTGGGTTCTCAATCTACCCTCCTTTTTCTGCTTAGATGTTTGACCAAAGAATGAATCTAATTGAGCTTTAGTCTCGTAAGTCATTGGTCTGAAGTTGTTTCTACCGTTTCCACTTGAGCCGATGACAGCGCCCATAGTGCCCGATCTACTTCTCTTGACGTCGACAGCCTTTGAATCTGAGTGTGATTTTGAACTGTGAGGAGCGATGTGGTTCATATTGAGGGCTGAATGATTAGAGGTTATGAGAATCGATGGAGGTGTTGGTTTTGAGAATGAAGTATTAGTGTTTTTGGAAGTTGACGACGAAGAAAAATTCTCTAGACGTTGGAAACGAAGTTGATTGTCTCTGATTGGAAAAGAAGGTTGAGTGAAGAGCTTGTTCGATTGAAGTGGACTTTTACCTGACTGGAAGTTTTTTCTCAAGCGATTTGCAGTAGAAGAAGAAGTGTTCAAATCTGATGCAGAGAAATTGACTTTCTCGTTTGGCGAAGTCAGGGTTTCCGTTTGATCTTCTGATTCTGAAGGGTCTTTGAAATGGATCAATAAAATGAGAACTTGAGTCTGGATTTTCCAACTGTAGGCTCACTATGAAGTTCTGAGTCTGACTCGAATGAGATTTGGGAAGACTTCAAAGCGGGACTTGAGTAGATGGTGTAAAGATCCGAAGTTGAAGTTGAATGTGGAAGACTTAAACGATCTAGATGATTAGAGGGACTGCTGATGCGAGATTGAGTATCAGTAAGATGATTGTTGTTGTAGTAAGAAGGTGGTGGCGAAGAAGGCTCTGAAGAGAGTAAAGGTGTCTTGTCTGATGTTGAAGAGGATTCTGAACCTTGTTTAGTGAGAGACAGAAGTTTTCTAGTGTTGATTAAAGGATTTGAAGAAGAGGAAGGAGTAGAGGTAGAAGACGAAGACTGATGCTGATGTTGATGACTTTGACTTGAATCTGAAACCAAAGGTCTAAAGCCAGGGAGAGTGTTGACCTGGATATATAGTTTTGATAGAGAATGAATGGTTTGAAGGTAGAAGTAAAAGTGAAGACATTTTTCAACGAAGAAAGGGGGAGGGCGAGGGTTTTATAAGAGAGGGGCAAAGGCGAAGAGAGAACAAAGAAAAGTCCCAGTCGAGTGGATCGGCAGAGGGTGACGACGACGTCGGAGAGTGAAAGCGTGGTTCTAGTCTGGTTTGACAAGAACAAAGGTCTTGTGATGAACTTGTGATAGTTTATAATTACTTCCAGAGTAATTTTTGATTGATGAAGGAGTTGAGAGTGTTGCGAGGTTGGAGATTTGGCAGAGATTTGAAGTTGAAAGAGATCGTCGAAGAAGAGATAGACATCTCTATCTTTTAAGGTTAGCAAGGCGTTTCCATTGTGCTTGAGTGAGACAAGGGAAAGAGGACAGCATAACGAGAATCGGAGAGGAGTGCCACAAAGGAGGATGAGGCCAAGGCAGACGAGTCGAGATAGAACAAAGGGAAAAAGATGGAGTGCTTCTTTGTCCCAACGATGCTCTACTCGTAGAGCTACGGAGACGGCTTTTGAGTTTGTGGATTCACTCTTGTAGATCTATCGTGCTCAGCCGAAAGAGGGAAGATCTTTGAAGAGACTTGAGGAGAGAAAGCTTGTGCTGTGTTCTGACTTCTTTTGTACGAGCCTACGAGGGCTTGTTAGCCAGCAGAAACCTTTCACTGCTCTTTGTCGACTCTTTCCGACTCGCTCTCACCCGCAAAGACTCGTTTCGAGTCGATCCAAACGAAAAGAAAGCATTTGAGCGTTGGGCATTCTCTACGAATCGGTCGTCATACGATGGCAAGGCCTGAGGCTTCGGCTCACGATCGAACTTGGAAATGACAATGTACAGAAAATTCCCTTTTCTATGATTGAGATTCGAAGGTATATACAGACATGCGGTGACGTTTGGGATCCGAAGAAATGAGAAAGAACGAAGTAGAAGTGTGAGAGACAAAGTAGATGGGACGCAAAAGATGTGAGAAGTCTAGGCAAGAAGTCTAGGAAAGGAACTTGAAGTCTTCTCTGTTGATCTAGTTTTAAATCATGAAGAGGAGTAGAAGTTGATAGACGAGATGTTCCAGAAGGCATTGTGGAAATTGCTTGGATTTGCGATTGCGGATTGGATCGTTCCAGGGCACGAAGAAGGGAAAGCGTTTCCAGCCCAGTCTCCTCCTGTGGATGAAACGAATAAAGAAGCAGGATAGAATGAGAACAGATTTCCCTTCATGTCGAAAGACAGAGTCAGTACTCACCTAAGGCGATGTTGATGACGAATTGCATGTTCTTAAAGTAATTTGCGACGTTGCAAGAACTCGAAGCAACGTTGAAGCTTGGGGTTCCCCAAGTCAAAGGCATAGGCTTACCAGCGGTGATATCACTGGGAACACTGCCTCTTGGCCACCACCAAATTGAAATTCCATCTTTGACGAATCTTGTAGCCCAAACACCTCCTCCATTGGCTTTGAATGCTGAGCCATATGAAGGACCTTTATTGTTGGAATCATCGATCGAGCAGCCATAAGTCGAAGAGTAGGCATAGCAGTTACTAGCCGCCAAGTTGCCTGTATAAGGATTGCTGGAGCTGGAAGAGGTGAGAGTGCAGCCTTGAGAAGTGTGAAGCGACATCTTGTTATTCGAAGCGTTCTCGACTTGTTCGATGATGTCAATCTCTCCTGAATTCGGCCAGTCCGGTCCGTACATCCACCAAGCTGGCCAGGTTCCAGAACAAGTGCCGTATGGGATCTGATTGACGTCGATGATAGACAGACCGGTACTGTAGGTGTTCTTCGACATCAATCTGACGGACTTTCTGTTGACACCTTGAGCTAGTTGAGTAGTGTCGTCTACTTTGATGATTGCGTTTCCTTTTCCATCGATGTAGGTCAGACCTGAACTCGTAGCAGAGGATTTGGATTGGTAGGCTACAATTCCATGAGTCGGATCACTGTCGAAGTTTGAAGATTTGAGAACAGAGAGACGAAGGCAGAATAGAGAGGAGAGCTTAAAGTCAGTACCTGCTCCTATAGTCGTTGATTCAAGAGGGATATGAGAGTACTGAACTAAAAGAACAAAGAGTAGAAAAAAAGAATGATGGCTGAAGATGAGCTTATAAAACTTACGGGTCAGTCCAATACGTGAAATGGTCGAAGAATGAGTTTCCTTGAACATTCTCCACCAGGTTCCAGGTCTCGGGAGCCACACACTATTTGAAAGAAGTAAACAGAATGTTTTTCAAAACGAGTTAAGAGAAGAGAGAGAAAGTCAGTAGAAGCTCGAGACCCATCGCGAGAGCCTCACAAGTATCGTATCTCTACTGACCTTTGAGTTATAACACAAGCCACTGGTACATCCCAAGTTCTTAGTACAGCTTCCACCAATTCCTTGAATCTTGGAACATTTAGAAGAAGAGCATAGACCACTAGCGCAGACAGAAGAAGATTTGCAACCTGAGCCGAGAGCCAACAGTCCCGCTTTAGCACAAGTTCCATCTACACAATTGTTTGACGAACACATGTTGCTCTTGTAACAGCTTCCGTTCAAAGAGACAAGATTTGCGCAAACCTTCGACTGACATGAGCCGCTGACGCATTGGGTCTAGAAGGGAAAGAGAAGGAGACGGAATGACGGATGGTCAGAGCTGGATTCTCTTCTGGATTGTCTCATCAAGAGAAGCTTGAATTTGTCTGCAGAACTTACTGAAGAAGAGCAAGCGGAACCATTCTTCAAAGTAGCAGCTCTTCCAAAGACTCTTCTGTCATCCTTTGTTTGTTGTGGTCTGGCCGAGACAGCAGCAAGCAAGGCTAATAGTGAAAGGGTCTGTACCGACAGCTTCATCTTGACGATTTGATTTGAATTGAGGGAAAGGAAGGATGTGGGATGTGTGAAGACGTTAAGAAGAAGAAGAGAATTTAAGGAAAAACACAAAGGAGACGTCGATCCCGTCCCTGACTTTCATTCTCAGATCTCAGCTCTCTCGAGTCCAGACTCTTTTATGTACTGTATGTAGCCAAGGCCACCTCCTTTGCCCCTCCTCTCTCCTAGGATCCAGACAAACAGAACTGTCGAGATAATGTGATGAATTATATGAGGCAGAGCGACATGAGATTTGTCTAAGATACAAGTACAACGGTGATGATGGAGCGAGAGATTGACGGTTCCGTAACAGTAGTAGGTTTGGGTGAATCATTTGATAGATGGCCAATAGAACGATGAAATTGATTGAAAACAATTGATAGAAGGCGAAGCGAGCGAGAGAGAGAGAGAGGGAGAAAGATGTGTTTGAGCTTCTGTGGCAAGAGAGAGGCAGAAGAGAGATTCGACGTAAAGGACCTAGAAGTTGTTTCCCTCCTAAGTATAAGCACGAATCTTGTGTTTAGGACCGATGACCTGAGCAGTACTATTTCCCTTTTTATCCAATCCCAAAGTCTGTTGTAGACAGACTTGATGTTCCAACTTGTCCTTCATCTCTTTCGCCTTTCGAATCTCCTCCTCGCTCAACGGTCTAGTGGAAGAAGATCTCGAACCTGGGATCTTCAAAGCTGGAGTCTTGAAGAAAGGATGAGTTTTGATTTGAGAGTTCGAAGTCGAGCTAGAACTAGAAGTTTTGTGAACATTGTTGGAAGTAGAATTGAAAACTGATTTCTGTTTCTTAACCTTATCATCCGAAGAAACTCTTCTAAAACTGAGGAAATCATTTCTATTTTCCTTAGCTTTATCTTTCTTAATGGCGTTCATTCCAGGCATTGGATAATCTTCTTCATCCATTTCCAAACTCAAATCTTCAGATTCTATGAAACTACAACCATTTAAATCCATATCATAATCGTCCTCTCCTCTTTTTCTTTTAGTACCATAGTGTTGTGAAAGTTCTAAATCAGTTGAAGTGTAAGATTCAGAGAAATCGGGATTAGAAGGTCCGCCTACAATTTCCAATTCATCGTCGTCATCATCATCATCGAAACCTTTGACAGACAAGGAGATGCCATTGTCTTTATTTGAATTCTGGCCGTTTCTTCGGAACTTCGAAACCGATGGAGATTGAGATTCGAATCTAGAAGAACTTGGAGAAGGAGAAGAAGAAGGTAATGAATTCTTATTGATCGAAGATAAAGTAGAAGAACCACTTGCTCTATTAGATTTACTCTTCAAATCATCCATTTGTTTTTCAAGTCTTTCAAATTTAAACTTCAATCTTTTGATTTCTCTTTCAGATTCTTTAATCTTTTCATTAAGTTCCGATTCCATCTCTTCCTTTTTCTCCTTATGCAATTTCTTTGACTTTCTCAAAGTTTCAATGTCATTCATATAACCTCTCAATTGAGTAGCCATTTGACCATTCTTAGCTTGAGTTGCATCTCTTTCCTTTTCAGCTTCCTCTCTTTCCCTTTGAGCTTCTTCTACCATCTTTGTCATTCTATTCAATTCATTCCTTAACTTTTCATCATTCTCTTTGATTCTCAAGGCTGCTGATTTATGAGCTTTGTCAGCTTCCATGGTGGCTTTCCTAGCTTTGGTGTTCGCTTCGTCGACCAAACGAGCCCTTTCTTTATCTTTATTCTTGAGATCGGATCGATCACTGATGATTGAAACTCTTTCTTCTTGAATCTTATCATTGATTTCACTGCATTGTTTGATTCGTAATGCTAATTCGATCTCCTTGGCTTTCAATTCTGCTTGATCCTTGTCCAGTTTCTCTCTTTCTTGGATTTGCTTCTGAGATCTCCTCTTGTTCTTTTCCTTGAGTTGTCGTAGAGAGAGGATCTCTTCCCTCAGAGTTGGTAGGATTGCTTCGACTGATCCGATCGCTCCCTGGGAAGAGAAGGGGAAGGAAAGAAAGTAGAATATTCAAGTGATCAAGGTCAGTCATAAGAGTCCGAGAGATATTATACTGAAAGAAACCAGAATGTGAGCTCTATTTAGGAAGAGATAGGCATGCGAGACTCTCTGCTGCCTTCCCACCTTTCTCCTTCTGCTTGCTCTCCTACGCGTCTTTCTGAATTAGAAAGGAATCATGCCCAGTTAAAGAATACCTTGCGAGTCTCATAGAAAGCAAATCACGTCTTGCAGTGATTTAGAATCCTGACTATATCGAGACCAACATGTCACTTTCCGTTTCCAGACCAATCTTCTCTCTGCATTCTCTCTACTCACATTGAACCTATTGTTCCAATCATGATGATCTTGTCCACTCAATCTAGGTATCAACTTCCTAACTTTGTCACCAGCCAATTCTACAGTTTGTAGATCGACGTCTCTTACAGCCTTTGCCCAAGTCATGATGAGTTGTTGAAAGTCTAGCAATTGATTGATGGTATCCTCTTGAGCCTGAGTCGACATGATGGCTGCCACCATTTCATCGCAAGTCTTTATATTCCTTACATTCAGACCAGTGGTTGGAGGATAGAGAGTTCTGATTTCATCTTTGAGTTGATATCTTCCCTTGCAAAGTGGACAGCTGAATTGAGGAAAGTTGGCAGTGGCTTGAGTGTCGTAGTAAGAATTGGCACATCCCCTATGAACAATGTGTCCTGGAGTAGAAGGATTAGTTAGGGATTCAGATAGAGATAGAAGATAGAAGGAGAGAGAGCATAGAGTTAGGATGACTGTCACTGTCTATTACCCACTATCCATCCATCTACTGACCACAAGGATAGGCTGCTGGTCTTTGGGTTTCCTGTTCAGTTTCACTAAATCCATCCAAACAGATGACGCATCCATCCCCCATAATCACTAGAGTGAGCGAGTAGACTTTGAAGATGAGTGTGTTGATGGAGTGTTACTTCTCTCATCGTCCATCTTGCCTTCATCTCTTCGCTTTTCATTCCAGCATGGATCCATTCTTCCATTGGTAATACTGTTCGACATTCTACACTTTATCGTCTCATGATGGTTAGATTTCTTTCCTTCTCGAACAACACAGTCACTCAAGTTTCCAACAGAACAGCATGCAGGCAGCTCCAAGCACAGTCACAGATTCGACTTCGTTCAAACTTGGTGCCTCCAAGATCGTAGAGAATGACCAAAGCTCAAATGGATCATATCGGTCTGGATCGACTCGAAACGAGTCTTTCGAGAGCGGAAGAGTCAATGTCGAGCAGTGACAGATTTCAGTAGGCAGCAAGCCCTAGTCAATCCATAGTCAATCCAGCTGCTCTACGCTTCTCAGACCTGGTACCTCCCAGGTCCCAGAGAATGACCGAGGCTCAATCGCTTCTTGATGTTCCAGATCGGCTGGAAACGAGTCTTTGAAGAAGAGTGCGAGTCAGGAAAGAGTAGTTGACGAGCAGTGACGAGATTTCTCTGAGAAAAGCCCACAGCAAATCAGGGATTGGACGCTCTTCAAACCTGCTACCTCCTAGCTCCCAGAGAATGACCGAGGCTCAATCGCTTCTTGATCTTCTAGATCGACTGGAAACGAGTCTTTGAAGAAGAGAGCGAGTCAGGAAAGAGTAGTTGACGAGGAGTGATGAGATTTCTCTGAGAAAAGCCCACAGCAAATCAGGGATTGGACGCTCTTCAAACCTGCTACCTCCTAGCTCCCAGAGAATGACCGAGGCTCAATCGCTTCTTGATCTTCTAGATCGACTGGAAACGAGTCTTTGAAGAAGAGAGCGAGTCAGGAAAGAGTAGTTGACGAGGAGTGATGAGATTTCTCAGAAAAGCCCACAGCAAATCAGGGATTGGACGCTCTTCAAACCTGCTACCTCCGAGCTCCCAGAGAATGACCAAAGCTCAATCGCTTTCCTTTCGCCCAGATCGACTGGAAACGAGTCTTTGAAGAAGAGTGCGAGTCAGGAAAGAGTACTTGACGAGCAGTGACGAGATTTCTCTGAGAAAAGCCCACAGCAAATCAGGGATTGGACGCTCTTCGAACCTGCTACCTCCGAGCTCCCAGAGAATGACCGAGGCTCAATCGATTCTTGATCCTCTAGATCGACTGGAAACGAGTCTTTGAAGAAGAGTGCGAGTCAGGAAAGAGTAGTTGGACAGCAGTGATGAGATTTCTCTGAGAAAAGCCCACACCAAAGCACAGATTGGACGCTCTTCGAACCTGCTACCTCTGAGCTCCCAGAGAATGAGCAAAGCTCAATCGCTTTCTTTTCGTTCAGATCGACTGGAAACGAGTCTTTGAAGAAGAGTGCGAGTCAGGAAAGAGTAGTTGGACAGCAGTGATGAGATTTCTCTGAGAAAAGCCCACACCAAAGCACAGATTGGACGCTCTTCGAACCTGCTACCTCTGAGCTCCCAGAGAATGACCGAGGCTCAATCGATTCTTGATCCTCCAGATCGACTGGAACGAGTCTCTGAAGAAGAGAGCGAGTCTGCAAGAGTCGACAAAGAGCAGTGAAAGGTTGTCTGCTGCCTATAATCTCTGAGCAAATCCCAGACTCGACTTCGTTCAAACCTGGTACCTCCGAGATCGCAGAGAATGATCAACTCTCAGATGCTTTACCTTCGTCCAGATCGACTGAAAACGAGTCTTTCGAGGTCAGAGCGAGTCGGAAAGAGTGAATGACAAGCAGTTACGAGAGATTTCGATGCTGCTCTTCACACAAACTAGCCGATTCAATGTAGTTCGAGCTTGGTACCTCCAAGATCTAGAGAATTTCCAGAGCTCAAATGCTTCGTATCGGTCTAGATCGACTTTTGAACGAAAGGATATCGGTAAGAGTCAGTGACGAGCTTTCTCTCTCTCAGGGAGTCAGGGAGCTAGCTTTCTCTCTTCAGGGAGCAAGGACGGAGCCAGCCAAGGTAGAGTAGAGCTCAAGAACGATGAAGAATGATCAGAGCTCAAATGGATCATATCGGTCTGGATCGACTCGAAACGAGTCAAACGAGTCTTTCGAGAGCGGAAGAGTCAATGTCGAGCAGTGACAGATTTCAGTAGGCAGCAAGCCCTCATCAATTTGACAGATTCAACTTCGTTCAAACTTGGTACCTCCAAGGTCGTAGAGAATGACGAACGCTCAGATGCCTTCAATTCGTCTATATCGACTCGAAACGAGTCTTTGAAGAGAAGAGTGAGTCGGTAACAGTCAACGACGAGCTTTCTCCCAAGGCTTCCCAGAACCTCTCAGGGAGTTGATGGCCAGCCAGCCAAGGTCAAGCCAGAATGACCAAGAATGACCAAGCTCCAAAAGGCTCGAAATAGTCTATTCCGAATAGATTTGAGTCTTTTTCGAAGAAAGCGTGTCCGAGAGAGTCGATGGAACTTGAGCAGTTTGAGAGAAATACCATTAAGTCCCGAGAACCATGGCACTCTCCCTGACTGATCAGTACAGCGATGCTTTCCAGCTAAACAGATGCAGCCACACGGCTGCCCTCCAGCGTCTTGGTTGAAAGGCTTGCTTCTTTGTTTGTCAGTCATCAGCGTCCTTGACTTTTCTCATTCTCTCTCTAGGGTTGCGCTTATGAGTAGGAGGATACTCAATCAACTTGATTTTGTTAGACTGTGTTCATCTCTCTAGGGTCGAGGCCCATTCAGAGATTTGCGTAGTTGATAGACTCGGTCCACCGCTCTCTAGAGACGAATTAAGCTCATTAATATGAGCGCTCATTCAGAGTAGCAGGCTGGTCACTTTTTTTTGATAGCAGGCTTAGAGATACAGTTGTCTTTCAGTTTGTAGTTGTTTTTATTGTTATAGTATGCGGCATAATGTCGCTATAATGTCGTTGTAGGGTCGTTATGTTATAGACTCGTGAGGGTCATAAGAATTATTAAAAGAGACGATTTCTCCAATCCTTCTCATCTTTTTATCGAAAAGTAGTACTGGAACAGTTAGGTTGCTCCAGAATACCAGGTCTTACGCACTAGGTGCCTCACTGCCTAGCTCATGGAAAGGTCAAACTTCATCGATGGCACAGATCAGATCTGTGCCTACATGCGGTATTTAGCCGTATATCTCTTAGGGAAAGCAAAATCCGAATTAATCACTATTACTGTCATATTAGATTGCATTTAGCCTTATCACTAATAATCAGAGTCGTCCTGAAGAACCTTCCTTCGCTTCCCTTATAGAGAAAAAGGCTCGGTGAAGGTCAAAGGTTTTCTACCCCCTTTTAAGGTGAATCAATCATTTACTCGTAATTTCCGGGAACAACAAGGAAATCTGCAGGTGTGAAGTCGATCCAGAATTTTCTGTAGATCTCGAATCCAGAGTTCATTCGAGGCTCAGAGAAACGTCGAGGAAATGGGAGCTAGGAGTTCGTGTTTTCGGGGTACAAGAAGTGTGCACACTTTTGCAAAGCCAGTCACCCATTCATGGTTTCCGGTTCGATTCTCAGCCAGGATCAAAAATTTAGCACATTTTTGATTTCTGTTTTTCGCTTTCCGATCGCTTTCAGGTCGCTTCTCGACGCTTTTCAAGCGCTGGACGAACGATGGAGTGATTCTGAGAGAGAGAAATCTCATCGTCATTGGCCAGGCTTTTCATCTGACTGAGCTGTCGAGAGTACGGTACCAGATTCTTCGAGGCGGTTCCAGATCTGAATTGGATCTCATGGATTGGATCGATCATCTAGTGGTTGGAAAGAGGGAGTTAATGGACACAGCTCGCTCTCGAAGTCAGCTCAACACTTCTTGCCACCAGAGACTGTTGAGAATTCGAGATGAGAGGTCAACAAGAGACTCTCTCAAAACTTCTAGATGAGAATCGACTTATCAAAAGATCAGAACGGAAGAAGGGAAAGGACGAAAGAACGTGATTTTTGGGGCCCGTTTTTCCAAAAGTCCAAATCTCGACAGACGAGTTGTGGGCTCACCAAAACTCATCTTCGGGCTCGCTCCTGTCATCCTTCTGGCCTTCTGGCATTCTCTGGGGATCCTCCTGGCATTCTTCTGCATCCTCTTGTAGCATTTCGAGCACAAAAAATCGTCTGCCTCCTTTCGCTTCCAAATGCTTATAGAACTTCTGTGACTTAGTGAATTTTCATTTCCGAACAACTCTAGTCTTTACCATCCTCACCTTCGACGAGAATGAGCAACAACGCAACAAAACATCAAGAATCCTTCTTTCAAATTAGTTCAAATTTAATAATAACTATCAAGCTTCATTTGCAGTTATCACAGCAGAGCGAAAGCTCAAACTTCTTGGTAAGTCACTACCACGATGATTACTGAGCATTTCTTATCTCTTCTTCTTTTTTCTCTCCTTGCCTCTGATCCTCATACTCTCAGACTTTGAATAGTTCATAATTCAATATAGACTCAATTCTTCACATTGAACTCCAAAAAGTGAGTGCTTGGTGCATGGTAGATCGAGAGAGAGAGAGGGAAGTGGAGTGATTATGAATCACACAGAGAGGTCGAAGATAGGGATCAGGACTGCGATCAAGGATGGGAATAGAGTAGATGATGATTCTGAATGTCTTTTAATTGAAATTGAAGCCATCAAAGTCATCTCAAATCGAGGGAAAGCACTGTTTCGTTGCTGAGAAAGATTGAATATCTTAAGCATCATTCTTTCTCAATCATCTCTCTGATTCTTTCTCATCTTCTAGCAGTTTCGAAATCAACAGATCTTACTCATTCGGTCTTCATCGATGTGAGTATGAGGTGGATAGACGCTTGCTGTGTTGCTGGTGACGTTTCCATCCAAATTCATGTTTGAGTCTCATCTGCAACTTCTCTCTTTCTCCTTCTCTTCTTCTTTCACTCAATGGAACTCTTTCTTCTTTTGTCTACCAATTGCCATACTGAAGTTTTCGCAGGGTGAGTGGACCGAGTTGTTCTGAATAATCCCCTTGTCTCTCGAACTGACTTTGCCACCTTCGTCTCTTGACTCTTCTCTCTTCTCTCGCAGCTGATAATCGATCTTTCCTACAGTGCCTTTCTCTTGGATCAAATCTTCAGTCACCTACACTTTTCACTCTTTTCATTCTCATATACTTGTTACTTCTGCAGATCACACTCTTCGCTGTTGTCGTCATTACTGTCCCCTCCCTTACTTGTCTGGTGTTAGTAGATACTTATTTTGTAATAACATTTTGATTTCTTCATCTATAGACTCTAGAATCAAAGAATAAAGCATAAAAAGACAGAGAACAAAGCCCAGAAGATTGCCAAAAGAAAGCCAGAAGGAGCCCCGAGGGAAAGCCAGAAGGAAGCCAGAAGAAAAATTCCACCATTTTGCTCCTGGCATCCTCCGGGCATCCTCTGGGGTTCCTTTTGGCTTCCTTCTGCCATCCTCCTGGAGGGTACTGCCGGAGCAACCCCGGAGGGTGCCAGGAGGGTACCAGAAGATGAGTTTTGGTGAGGTTGTGGGCTTGAGGGAAAATCGAGTCTTTTTTGCCTCTGCGAGGACTATGCAGAGGCTTTCACTCCATCCAGTAATTTTATCACATTTTTCAGATCTCTAAAAGTCCTAATAAGGAATTGAAAGAGGTCGAGAGAGGTTTGAAAAGATGACAGACGTCGAAAAGAGAACTCGCAAGTTTTGACAGAGACGTCTTCTCTTTTCATCTTCTTTGTGATGGATATCGTTCTCTCCAGTGTCGGTTTTAAGAAAAGAGCCTATTCACTTCATTATTGAGCAGTTCAGAGAGAACTCCCCGCGAGTTTCCTGGTCTGACCATATAGTCTGGCCTTGGTCTGCGACAATGTGACGCCGAACAACCCTGGCCAAAGGCGAAAGAAAACTCAAGTTTGCAAATCTGATCTTGAAGAGAATCGAAAAAAAACAAAGGTCTGGCTCGAGAGGTAAAGTACAAGAGGTTCGTCGAAGCTGAAGACAAAAAGGACCTACATCTTGATGAATGCTTCTTGTTGATGACAAGAAATGCAGTTGGTGTTTTACGATGTGTTGACGTGGAGCGAACGCTGACAAGGGATCAAAAACAAATGATGAAGCAGGACCGACTGCAGATAGTGAGAATCAAGGATGAGGAGTTAAGACATGTCAAAATCGAGAGGCTAACGTTGCACGCCGCAAGTGAAAGTCTTGTGGGTTCGAGTAGCTCAAGTTCAATTGTGACTCACCTGAATCCACTTCCTCAAGTACCTTGTCTTTTTCTCAACGCCTCGGCAAACAGTAGCTGATTCTCCGGTTCTGATAAGCTCAATACGAATGATTCAGCTTTCCCCTCCTTATCTTCGTATTGGTGACGACTGTCGAACATAGCTACCAGCGCATCCGTTTCGGTGGTCTGAAAGATGGGATGGAGGTCAAGAATCTCAAGTTGAGGAACTAGAGGAGTCTCATCTGTCGTCTCTGAGCAATGCAGCGCTTGGGCTACGATTCCGACTTGGATCGGACAAGGGTTTGTGAAGGCGACTATTGCGAGAGATCTTATTGAAGGAAATCTTAGCAAAGCCACTTGGACATCTCTGAGAAAAGAATCGGAGTGGTTTGCGATCCATCCTTCGTTTTCTTCCTCCAAATGAATCGTTAGGTCTTCAACAGCCACTGCATCCACGGCTTTGAGCTGAGAGATACGTGCAGTGAGATCTTCCAGCTTTGGAGCAACTAGGGGCAAAACTAAAGCTCGCATTTTGAGGTCTTGAACTGGCAATGCAGCCTCACGAAGAGCTTTCATGACCACTGGATCATTCCCATGACGACTTGGCTTCGGAACCATCGACAGACGTCCAATTCAGTGAGTTGAGAGTAGAGGTGTTACGTTTTAAAATTGAATGGAGGCCCTTGATGGAATCTGTCTTGGAAAACCTGAGAATTCTCAGATGAGAAAGCCACTTTAAATCAGTTTTCCGCATAGCAAAGAGCCTATCGGTGTCGTAGAACCAGAGACCTTTGAACAATCTGGCTCTTGAAAGTAATAGACTGAGAAGACCACTATCAATAGCTTCTTGTCTACAGATGAGTAAACTTAAATTAGGCAGAAGTGTCCTAGCAGAGACTCTGCTTTGGATGTTCAACAAAACCCCTTGTCGGATGGAGAGAAATCTAAGGCTCGAAGATGAGAGAGCAAGAATCTCGTAAACCTGTTCCAATTCTTTGAAATCTTCTACCTTTTTGCCAATGGCAACACTATTCAGAGTGCCTTGAGATCTTTCTGTAAAAGCTTGAAGCATCTCAATCAGCCTTTCGAAAGAGCAATCTTTTCCAG
This sequence comes from Hemileia vastatrix, assembly GCA_030280995.1. Lineage (NCBI taxonomy): Eukaryota > Fungi > Basidiomycota > Pucciniomycetes > Pucciniales > Zaghouaniaceae > Hemileia > Hemileia vastatrix. The sequence continues at coordinate 63,649 of JASXTE010000269.1, forward strand.
TTTGCAGATCCTTCCAATAAACCTGACTTCCCATGATGAGATGATACCATTGCTGGCAAGTTGGTAGAATCATCGCTCTTTCTAGAGCGGTCAATTGATGGAAGGTGACAGACTGCACATCGGATGGCAAATCGTTGAAAGTCAGGTTGGAAGAAGAAGAGGCCATGACGATCTGAAAAGTGAAAGGAGTCGAAACAGGAGCAAGTTCAGATAAGAAATTGAAGCAAGAATCAAAAGAAGGACATCTCATACTCACTATTGATCTCTTGATCGAGTGAGAATGCAGAGCAAAGGATGGCAGAGACTGAGATTGAGTGAAAACTTGGACGAACGAAGGGAAGAGGTTCTTGACCAAAGTCTCTTCAAAGCGGGATGAATGTCTTGGTTGTTTGATCGTTCGATTTCCTTTGTTCTCAATAGACTAACTGCTCAAATCAGAATTGAAGATTTGATGAGCGAAGTTCGAGATTTTGGTTGAATTGGTCGAAAGTCAAAAGCCTTTTTCCAAATCTTCCTCACTTCTTCCACGATCATCACGATTCGTCCGTCTCTCATTCAGATTCATTCTTTTTGATCCCACTCGAACGAGAATCGGAGTCAAACCTTCGCATCCTGTTCAGCTCAGCAGCTCTTCCAGCTTTGACGACTCGACGAGAGATCTCTGATTCTCTGTTCGCATTCTCCTTGCGACTCTCCATCAACTGTCGCCAAACCTGTGAGTGTCATTCGAGTAGAGCCATAGAAAATCCCTTTCTGCCAGCATGCCGCTAAGTTCATCTCACTGACGTCCAATTCTCAGCCTTGTGGCAGCTTCGCTGATCGCTCTCTCACTCTTTCCATCAAGTCATACAACCTCGCTCTCGATCCAAAGTACCAGTGGAATCTCAGCTCCTACTTTTACAGCTTACTTTATTCTTTGGTGAGTATCTTTGAAAAGTTCACGCTTTGTTCAGTAACTCTCATCTGACCCTCGCCCCCACTTTACTTCGATCTTCTCAGTCATGACTTCCGCCTTCGCTCCCTTCAACTTCAACGATCTGCCTGATGAAGTTCATCATATGGCTTTCCAACTTCTAAAACCTATCGAAAGAGCATCAGTCTCTACCACCTGCAAGAAATGGTACGATCTCATCACGAACACGAAGGCCTTCTGGAGAGAAGTGGAAGTGGAAGAGGATGATTCGAAGGAGAAGATGAATCAGATGCTTCAAGTGTTCAGTAGCAGATCATCAAGCTCATTGAAAAGTGTCAAGGTCAAGCGGAGAATCGAAACCGAAGAGGAACTTAGAGAGATCTTCTCTTTAATTGAACCTTCTGCCTCAACCATCAAAGCCTTACTTCTCAAACAGAGTCGAGACCTCAATTCTCTCACGAAAGACCTCTCCCAAGATCTACCCAATCTTCAAGTTCTCTTCTCGATCCACACCACATCCGACAGGTTCGAAAAGATCGCTCCAGTCAAGAAGAAATCTACTGGCTTAAGAATATATTGCACGGATACCTTGGAATCTCTTCAAGATGAAGAGATGAAATGGCTATCTCAGCTCGAACATCTTCAAATCCATCAGATTTCGTCAGACACTCAGTTCTCCTCAATCTTACGTTCCTGCAAGCGTCTCCTATCCTTTTCGGCTATCGAGATGAAATCAAGGGATGCCAAGGAGCCAGAATCAATCACTACAGATTGCTTAAAGAGCCTGGGTCTTCCACTATCTCCCCCCAATCAACCTGCCGTGAGCTTGAAGATATTGGCCTCAAGCCTTAGCAGCTTGAGATGCAGGATTGATCAGCTCGAAGGTATCAAGACAACGACTTCTTTGAGACAACTTCTTCTCATTCTGGAGGAGGGAGATGATTGGAGCCAAGTTCAAGCTACTGAGTATACGGAAAACCTCAAAAGGTCTCTTCTTAGTTGGCCCAGTATTGTTAAATTGAAATTTGGAGTGACCACTGCTAAGGTCCAGACTCAGCTTCAAGTCCTGAGTCAAGCTCTTCTCTGTTCTAGGCTCCAAGAGCAGAGTGCAGTCTTGCCCGAGCTCGAAGAACTAGAGCTGAAACTCAAGAACGAACCGGATTTGGATGCTCTGGCCAGGCTCGTCATCAGCAGAGAAAGATACAGAACTACTGACAGTAAACCTTTCATCTTGAAACTTCTCGTGGGCAGGCCGGGGAATGATGCTCAGATTATGGAGAAGTTCGCTGAAGCAAAGAAGAGAATTCAGGAGGAAGAGAAAGAGAATGCTGTTTGATGCTTACATTACGAATGCAAGTGTGAGTTTAAACTATATTGATCCTGGTCGACTTGAAAGAGAATAGTGTCATCTTGAGCTCGAGGCAACCGTTTACTGACTCTACTTTCTGTTTCTCTCCTTCTATCTTCACTCAAACTTGATCAGTAACTTGGACTGAATACTTTGACCGATCGATAGGCTGATTTCTGACAACGGAAGTAGAACGAGTCTTTCTCAATCTTCCGTCCTCTTCTCGATTTCTGTTCTTGAGAGTGCTTCTCATTACTCGAGTACTTTCGAAATCGTTCTTTGTTCCCAAGTAATCATGTATATGAATATCTCACTTTCCAAGAGGTAGAATCGTCTTCATCGTCAACTCCTTTCTGACTTTTGACTGAAGAGATCGTTGTCAAATTAGGTCATGAATCTTCAAACCGTCTTCAAAACCAACAACATTTCGAATTGTGAGAAACAATAAAGTATTTCAACAAAAGATGTAATCACGAAGCTGTTATTAAAAAACAAAGCAGGGAAACCAAACAAGACAAGGTGCGACCTAAAGCGCACGCTCTCAACAAAGAAGAAAGGGAAAGGAGAGGGGGGACTAGGTAAAGACCGTAAGGGTGATTTGAATCGGTGAAAGAAGAGTAAATAGATATACTTTTTTCGAACTGAACCAAACACATGAGAGAGAGGGAGACCAAGGGGAAGAAAAAGAGTCGAAGCCCAACAGAGAAAAGAGAAACGGAGGCGAGGGAGAGAGGGGTGAGCTATTTGAATGCAGCTTCTTCCCTTCATCCTATTGAATAGATTGATGTTTTCGAACTTGTGAAATGAGAAAAAGAATTGGTTACCAGAACTTGAGAGAAGGAGAAAGAGGGAAGAACAGAAAAAGTTGTTTCCTTTTTTGATCTTGAAAGAAAGGTTTCGAAATATTTGAAGGAGGTTTGATGTTATTAACAAATAAATAAGACCATTTAGAAGATCATCTACTGAATAATAAACTAAAATAAATGAAAATCAATTAATAAATACCACCATAAATATCATCTGGATCAGCGACCGAAGAGACTGTAGAAAGTGGTCTATTACCTCCAGCCTGTTGATTCTCATGAGGGTTAGGCATTAAATTTCTAACGCTCAATTGATGACTAACATTTGCCTTTCCAGAATTAATAGGAGAATTTTCATTAAAAGGATCTTCATTATTTCCATTCTTCGAACATCTTTGAGATTCTTCTCTAGATAAATGACCTTTAGTAGTATTATTATTAGAAACCTCTCCCGATGATCCAATTCCATTTCCATTTAGATTATTATGATGACCAATAGAAGAACCATCAATACCACCATTCATTACATAAGTCTGTTGCATATTTGGTAAATCTGGAGTACCAGATCTACCTTCTGCAGTACCAGGTCTACCAGAAGTATCGAAATCTCTTTCATCTTCTTTTGCAGAACTGAAGGAATCTTGATGAATGAATTGACCTGGTTGTTGTGGATATTGTTGTTGTTGTTGATGAGAACCTTGAGAATTGGATCCTTGAGAACCAGAACGATCCAAATTGGAATAATAACCTTCTTGACCTTGACCTTGTTGTTGAGCTCTATCTAAATGAGCATAAGGGTTTGAAATGTTTTGATTCATAGAATATGGATCTGGTGGTCCTCCTGAACCGAAAGCCATTGGTGGTAATTGAGGATAAGCATCTTCGTACATTCCTTCATTTCCTCCTTGGTACATTTCAGCAGCGTTTGGCATTGGTGGTGCAGAGTTGTTGTTGACTTGAGCCAAATGACGAGCGAACATGGTTGGTGGCTGAAAGAAAAGAAATGGAAGATGGAAGTTTAGCATATATCCATTCAACTCGACGCACGACCAATCTCGATCATCGAGCAGCGGTATTCTCTCGAAAACTCACTCTTGGAGCACCACTTTCATTTCTAGCCATCATACCAGCACCACCAGC